>APFE031222346.1:0-14144 GCA_000404065.3 Pinus taeda
AAGAAAAATAATCAATAAATAAAATGGGGACAACAGTAAAATATGGGGCTCAGGCCCATTAAATAAATAACAAAAATACTAAAAGGAGTTAAGAACGAATAGGATGATAAAATACATAAAAAAAAAACACGAAGGGTCAAGAAAATAATCTCTAATGAAGAATAAATCAACAAAAAATACTATAAAAAGGATGCCAATACCTACATAGATAAACAAACAATCAAAATAAATCCCAAAAAGAAGCCGAAAAACTAGGACGATGGGACAGGGAACTAACTTCTACTAATATTCCATCCATCATCTCTATATAAAAATTAAAGCATGCATTGTTTATATGGCCTTGCATTAATGACTGGACCCTAGCTAGAATGGTGTTTATGCGCTTATATACTTATTTTATATATGTCTATATTTTGTTATGATTATGTTATACATGTATCACGTTGATTTTATGATCTTGCAGACAAGGTATCATCCCTGAATTATGTTAAGGTACGTTGGTTTATTGTGATTTGGTTTAGCTTACATAGTATGTCTTGCAGGAAAGAGATCGTATCGCTAGCAAGGTGGTAGACTACATAGAATCTCCCTATGCACCAACGGAGTAGCGTGGTGTGGGGAACTCTTCTAGCTTGGAAAGACACATTGAGAAGCCTTAAGGAAGAAATAAGGAGTTTCAAATCAAATAATGACAAAATCATGCAGGCACAAGAGAAACAAGCAGAGGTGAATGTGATACTACTTCAAAGTTTGTCATATTTGCAGTGATAGGGACCAGTTCAGATCAACCATGGATATGAGTACAAAACTAATGGGGCATATGGAAGTAGGTCTCCTAGTAGACATAGGTTGGATAGATCTAACACGATCAAAGATGGTAGGCTATTGGACACTTTGGAAAGGAGAGGTGATAGACATAGGTACTATTCTAGTTCTGGTTCTGATAGGAATCATCATCATCATCATCATCCTTATAGGAGGAGTGATAGGGGATACTTTCTAGATGAGTTTAAGAAGGAAAATCCACTTGCCTTTGATGGAGAGATGAAGAAATTAGAGGATGCAGAAGCATGGTTTCTTGGTATGAACAAATTCTTTTGATTGCATGATTATTTGGAAAACAAGAAAGCAAAGATAACCACTTTCCATCTCAAAGGTAAAGTGGATATTTGGTGGGACGACATGAAGAATGTCAAAGGTATACATGAGGAGGATTCTACTTGGCATGCATTTGAAAGGCCCTTCAAGAAGAACTACTTGTCGAAGAGGTACTATGATGATAGAGGTAAGGAGTTTTATGAGTTGCAGATGGGTTCTATGATAGATGATGAGTATACTGGCATATTTGGAGTTATTAAGATATGTTCCTTACCTCAAGAGAAAGAAGGCCAAGGTTCATAGATTCATCAACCAATTTCTAGTTGCATACAGAGACTGGATTGAGTTTGATGAGCCTAGATTATTGGTGGAGGCCATTCAAAAGTTGAGTCATTGTTATGAGCAGTCGAAGTGAAAATTTGAGCTTAAGCATGACATGAAAAGAAATGAGAAAGATAAAGGAAAATGGACACCAAAGAGAGAATGACCTCAAGATACAAGTGAGAAAGAAAATGCAGTTCCTTACAAGAATTTCAATACAATTGAAAAGGGATGTGGAGAGCAGTAGGCTAGAGGAAGTGGTATGGAACCATTGCAGTGTTGAATATGTGGTAAGGATCATCATAAGAGGGAATGTATGTAGTATCAGAGTGGTGGCAGACCCCAAATCTATAGCGCTCAGGAGGTGCATACAGTTGGTGATGTTGGTCATATAATTCCTTGTATCTATGAAGTTGTGGACAGCGAGAAGGCAGGTCATCAAGAAGCGATCATTGAGATGGATGGTAAGCTTTGTGATCAAGTTGTTTCTATTTTAATTGATCTCGGATCTAACTATAGTTATATTAATCCTAACCTGGTGGATAGGTGCAGTTTGAGAAAATAAGTGCATGCAAAATATTGATTGGTACAGTTGGCTACAAGTACAAAGAGGCAAGTTCACCATTGGGTAAGATCTTGTGCATTTGAGTTAAATGATATGCTTATAGTAGCACATTTTAATTTATTGCCATTGAATTCATATATTATGCTTCTGGGTATGGCTATACCTTCACAAAACCAAAGTGGATTGCTTTGAAAAGGCCATTGAGTGTGGATGATAGTGGGGAAAGAGGACTTTGCAAGGGAAGAAGAAGCCTACACAGTGAGGATGGTTACCGCTATGCAGGCTAAGCGTAGTTGCAAAAAAGGTTAGTTGCAAAAAGGGTTGTGTGATGTTTTCATTACACATTTCTAGTGACAAGGGTAAGGAGGTTGAGGATGCAAAAATGTTAAGAAGATACCCAGTTTGCAGTAATTTCAGGATGTATTTTGTGAGGACATTACAAAGTTTCCACCTCACATGGAGGTAGAATTTTCTATTTATTTGGTGTCAGGGGTATCCCCAACATCAAAAGCACCTTACAGAATGAGCAAACCTAAGTTGGTTGAGTTAAAGTTGCATCTGAAGAAAATCTTGGATAAGAGGTACATTAGGTCGAGTGTATTGCTTTGGTGTGCACCAGTGTTATTCATGAAGAAGAAAGGGTACTCTTAGATTGTGCATTGACTACAAGCAACTAAACAAAGTAACGATCAAGAATAGGTACCTTTTGCTGAGGATTGATGATCTGTTTGATCAGCTGAAGGGAATATTAGTGTTCTCTAAGATCTACTTGAGATTGGGATACCATCAGGTACACATCAAGGAAGAGGATATCTTCAAGACTGCGTTCAGGACCAGGTATGGGCATTATGAGTTTGTTGTTGTTCTATTCAGTTTGACTAATTCTCTAAATATATTTATGTGTTTGATGAATAGTGTGTTGCATCCTTATATGGAAAAGTTTGTTATTATATTCGTTGATCACATAATAGTATATTCTAAGAATTAGGAAGAACATTTCAAGCATTTAGAAATAGTGTTGATATTGCTAAGAGAGCATCAGTTGTATGCTAAACATAGCAAGTGCATCTTGTTTTAGATGAAGGTACATTATTTGGGGCATGATATCTCCAAGAATGGCATAGCAATGGATCTAGAAAAGATAAGGGCTATCATGGTGTGGGAAGCTCCTAAGAATGTGGATGAGGTGAGTTCATTTATGGGATTGGTAGCCTACTACAGGAGGTTCATAAAGAACTTATGGCACATTGCATATCCTATCACATCATTGTGGTAGAAAGGTAAGAAGTCCGAATGGATAGAAGAATGTGCAACTAGTTTTGAGCAGCTTAATCATTTGTTGACACATGCACTAGTGCTAAAGATTGTGGAGCCAGACAAGGATTTTGTAATGTGTACAGATGCTTGCAAGAGAGGACTTGCTACAGTTCTCATGCAATAAGGGTAGGTAGTGTGCTATGAGTCATAAAAATTGAATGAGCACAAGCAGAACTATCTAGTGCACAATCCTGAGCTATCAACAGTTATACATGCATTGAAGATGTGGAGGCACTATCTTCTTGCAAGAGTTTTACATTGATGAGTGATCATAGTGGGTTGAGATATTTATTTAATCAGTTGAATCTGAATGCCAGGAAAGCTAGATGATTGGCTACCCTTAGTGAGTTCAACTTCGAGATTAGATACATCAAAGGGAAGGAGAATCAGGTTACGGATGCTCTTAGCAGGAAGGTACAAGTAAATCATATAGCAGCTATGAGATCTTATGGGATAGAGTTACATGATAGGATATTGCAAGAAGTACATCGAGATGAAAAATAAATGGATATTATGCACAAGTTATAGTAGAGCAAAAGTATAGGTGAAATTATAGGTGATCAAGATGCAGACTATCCTCTCACAGCAGATGGTTTGGTGATATTTAGAGATAAGATCTATGTACTGAATTGTAATGAGATCGAGAAGCTTATCTTGATGGAATTTCATGCCAATCCATATTTAGGTCATTCGGGATATCAGAAGATGTTGACAGTGGTGAATAAGTTCTACTATTGGCTAAATCTGAAGAAGGAAGTGGTAGATTTCGTGGCTATATGCGTAGATTGTCAGCAGGTAAAGGTGGAATTTAAGCATCCAGGTGGTTTATTATAGCCTATAGTGATTTAGGGAAGGAAATGGGAGGTGATTTCCATGGATTTCATCACAAGTATTTCAAGGATAGTAAAGCAACGTGATTCTATTATGGTCTTGGTTGATAGGTTGAGCAAGATAGCTCACTTCATTCCAGTAAAGACTACATATTTAGCCAATGAGGTATCACAGGTGTTCATTAGAGAGATAGTGAGACTGCATGGTGTTCCAAAGAATATTGTGTCAAACAAGGATGAAAAGTTAACTTCCAAGTTTTGGAAGGAGCTATTTACAGGATTGGGCATAGATTTGGCCTTCAACACAACTTATCATCCGTAGGAATATGGACAGACAGAGAGGGTCAACATGATCTTAGATGATATGTTGAGGATGTACGTGATGCACTAGCAGAAGATATGAGAGGAGTATCTTCCAGTGATTGAGTTCAAATACAACAATGGTTATTAGGAGTCATTGAAAACGAGTCCTTTCGAGGCATTGTATGGACAGAGTTGTAACACTCCCATCAACTAGAGTGATCCAGAGAATAGGGTACTTATTGGACCAGACATCTTGGTGGACATGGAGTAGGAAATGAAAGCTATAAAGAAGAATTTAAAGGAAGCACAAGATAGGTAGAAGAGTTATGCAGATCAGCACAGGGTGTTCAAGGAGTTTTAGGTTGGGAAGCATGTGTATTTTCACATCAAGCCCAAGAAAATCTCTTTTAGGATTGGTTTAAGTGCCAAGTTGGCACCATGGTATTACGGGCCTTAGAGATCCTTAAGAGGATTGGAACAGTGGCATATCAACTTGCACTACCTCCAAGAGTAAAACTCCATGATGTTTTCAATGTTTCATTTCTTAAGAAGTATATAAAGGATGTTGAACATGTTATTGATTGTTTTGTATTGCAGGTGGAGCAAGAAGGAAAGTTCCAACCAGAGCCTCAATGCATATTGCAGCAAAAACATCTCATGCTCAAGGACAAAGCCATAGAGCAAGTTAAAGTGAAGTGGAAGCACTTTGGGCCTACAGAAGTTACATGAGAGATGGCAAGTCAGATGCAGGCCATGTATCCTTCATTGTTTACCAGTTGAGGCAAAGACATTTTGGTTTGATGTTTGTATATGTCTGGCATGTGCTTTGTTGATGTTTGGTATATGTATGTATATGTATATGGATGTAAATACCACCATGAGATAAGTTATAAATCTCCAATAAGTGGTATGGGTGTCATATTATTATGGTTGTTATATTTTCATGTTGTCATAATGTTTTTCTTTTTGGCAGATCTTTCATTGTAAATACAACAACAAGCTAAGATATAAAGATCCATGGGAAGTATTTTTTCTTTTCAGCAGTTTTTTTGAGGTTATGGTGTGGTTTAACACCGAAGATGGTGTTCCCCAAGGGGGAGTGTTCTGCAACAACCTTGGTGAAAATTTCATGTAATAAAAGTTAATAAAGGAAAAATAAGACCACGGTTAAGGGACAATTATTCCAAGTTGAATGTTGGGCAATGATATCCTAGTGGGCATCACTAGACGTGTGTTTTGGCTAAGTAAAATTGGCAAAAGCTAAGGAAAAGGAATTTTTGGCACATTTATTTACGAAAATAATGGAAAATAGGAGAAAAGGAAGGTAAAAGGCCACAGGTTGCATGTGAGGAGGAAATTGAAGGAAAATAATGGAAAATGAAGAAAATAAAGGCCTCATTAATAAAAAGTGTAATGAGGATCAGTGGGAAATATTTTTCAAACCTTTCTTTTGTTAACGTTTGGAGCTCTCTCATTATTCTCTCTCTTGCACACTCTTGGTCACTTAGAGTTTTTTGGAGCACTCTAACTTTAGATCAAGGAAGAAAAAGCAAGCAACGGGAAGGAAGGAAAGAAAGGATCAAGGAAGAAGAGAGGGATCAAGCAGCTTCAGTAGGAATACTTGCAGGTAACATTTTTCATGTGTGATTTGCTAGCTAGTTTGGACATGGATGGCTTTACATGTTGGTGTATGGTTCTCTTGTTGTCAGTGGCATGGTTTTGTCGAGTTATGATAATGGTTGTTAGCCTAGCCTTTCCTTTCTCTGGATGCCATGGTGTTGGGATGTTTATTTTGGCTTTGAGCTTTCGTTTGTTTGATGGATTTCAAAATACAAGGCAGAGGTGGTCTCAAGGATCACTCCCAAAGGCCTAGGAATCCCTTAACCAATTTTGTCGGGATACACGATAAAGCCTGAGGGAGAAGTCTCGGTTTAGGGCCTAGTGATCCAGGTTTGGATTGTGGTAAAGCCTGAGAAACTGGTCTTTGTTTAGGGCCTGGTGATCTAAGATTGAATTATGGTAAAGCCTAAGAGACAAGGAGATGGAAAATTCCTCAAGGATGGTGATGGATTCTGGATGGCATTCTAAGTTCATTTTAGTCATGATCGGAGCACCAATTTTGGTGCAATCACAGTTTGGTGAGGGTGGAGATGGTTTAACCTTTGGATTCCTATGGTTGTTCTTGGATTTGTTGTTCTATGAGATCCCACATTCATGCTTGGAGTATGGCAAGGGGGTGACTGGCTAAAAGAGATATTTGGTTCAGACATGTCTATGGTCGAGGTACGTGGAAGTCTCGAACCTAGTCGAATTTGCCTATGATTAATAAAAGCAAAGTTCTCTTAGTTTGTACTTGTTTATATGTGGATTTAATGGTTGTCATATCCCTAATATTTATATGGTTTAATGCTAGTTATAAGCATGGTTATGTGACTGATTCATGTAATGGCTGTTTCATGTATTTACTTGTAAGTGTTAAATGGATGAATGAAATACCTAATTGATGATATAATAGTCCAATGGAGAAGGAGGTGACCCTTTTGGTTTTGTGTCATAATTTTTTCAGTCATTTGTGCTTTGTCTTGTATCCTAGACCTATAGGTTGCATTGAGGCCAAGTGTTTGATAGAATTTTAGTCTTGGTTGGGGATGCTTGGGGCTAGTCCTGATGTTTATTTTTTATTTATTAGCATTTTTATCATGTCTTTGATGGATTCTGAAGGTTGTAGTAAGTTATCGGCATATGTCATGATTATGGGCTAGAAACGTGGCTCAAATCTTGAGGTCACTTGCATAGGTCTGCTAAGAAAATTCCATAGTCACTAACACAAAGGCATATGAAAGTGACTTTGAGTTGTTGATAGATTTCTTGCATACAGCATGAGAAAGACTTTGGGTTAAGAGGCCTAAAACATCAGTGGGACCCAGCGACAAGATGTCTAAGTGGATAACATGTCTCTTGGGGGTGTGATTGTTGATGTGGATGGGCTTGCTTGATGAGTTCCATCAATTCCATTTCCTTAGGTTCACCAAGGATATTGAATCCCTTATATTAACCTCTCTCATCACATGTTTTCCTAGTTGGTTGGCTTCTTGGGTGGAGCTAGGAGGAGGGGGTGTTACACCTAACATGTTCCACATTCCAAACTCACATGTCACCCTGATGGCCATTCATCTTATTCATTCCTTCTTGTGCTACTATTTCTATCTTTTAAGGAAAAAACCTATAGGACACATCACCCTTACACTTTCCTTGGACTCTGTGGAATCTATCTCTTAATGAGATTATCCTCACAAAACTTTAGGTTTTGTTCATCGGCCATTATTTATTAAAGAACTTCCATATACTTAAAAAAAAGCTAATTATTGTATCTATTTGTGCTTTGCTTTCATACTCCAACTCAGCTCATTAGCACTCCTATCTCTGGTTACATAAATTCAAACAAAGGTCCGGGGTGTGACATGATACCCCTGCAATATGTGTGTGTGTGTGTGGGTGATTAGGAAATGGGCACAATAGATTGCAAAAGGAATAGGTCATGAATTTTATTCAAATCCACTCTCATACTCCACTCCATGCTCATATTATTAAGTCAATAAATAAATAATACATCACAGGTCACTCCAAATCCATGAGAATAGGATTAGATTGACCATTCTAGGCATTATTAAACTAAATACAATAATTGACATATTTTAGTGCATTACATGGCAAATAAAACAAATCATATCCTAAAAAACCCACTCATTGAAGAACCAATTCCTCTAATAAATTATTTTGACCTCTTGGTCAATTTGATTTTACTGATTCCCTTGCATCAAACTCCCAAGGAAAAAATAATTCATGGGCTCCTTCCAATAAGTTTTTCAACAGTTCTGCCACTTTTTGTAGTAACATGTCAGTCATCCAATTTGCATTAGCTACTAGGAAATCCTTCCACTTAACCAAATATTCATAGTATTCCTTTCATATAGTCTTCTTAATCATTATTTTATCCAAAATCCTATCTAGTTGCCAAGGCTCTACTGTTGGTAACTGCTTCTTCTACTAAATTTATTGTTTCCCACTATCATCCGCTATTTTCCTCTCTTCTTCAAGCTAATACTTGTGTAGGTCTACAACATTGAAGATGGGGGAGTTACTAATCCATGGTGGAAACTCTATCTCATAAGAACTTGCTGAAAATTTCCTAAGGATATTACAAGGACCAATTTCCTAAGGATATTGTATTGTCCTTTAGGAAATATTTCCTTCCTTAAATGTGCTAATACTAAGTATCCCACTTCAAAGCTACGTTCTCTACTCTTAATATATGTTTAGTATTATATTTTAGGTAGCTCCCTTGTAGTGTTTTCTTACTTGCTCATGGATCTCCTGCATAGCTAGAAAAAAAATATTCTCCCATTGCACTCAATTTTTTTGCTCTTCACAATTTTATGATTTCATGCACTCCCCTTGGATGCATCTCTCACATAATTTGAAAAGGACTTTGACTAGTGCTTTTTTTTTGAAGAATCATTGTAAGCATATTCATCTTGGGCAAGCACCTGATCCCACTATCAAGATGGTCTCCAACCAAACTTCTCATGATATTCCCCAAAATCCTGTTAACTACCTCAGTGTCCCCATTAGTCTAAGGGTGATACACTAAACTAAAGCTCAATTATTTCCCTAACTTCTTCCACAAATTCCTCCAGAAATGCCCCAAGAAGATGGTATCTCAATCTCAAACAATTCTCTTGGGCACTCCATGCAATCTCAACACTTCTCTAAAGAACAAATTAGTAACATAGGTAGCATTACTTGTTTTAAAACAAGGAATGAGATGGGCATATTTTGAAATTTTGTCCACTACAATGAAGATTTCATCATTACCCTTTTGAGCTTTTGGAAAACCTAATATCAAGTCCATTCTTACTGAATCCTGTGACTTTTCTTGAATTGGTAATGGTGTATAGAACTTTGTATTTTGGCATTTTCCCTTTACATGCTGGAAAATGTGTAATAGCCTCAAGTTAAAATTTCATGTAATAAAGGATAAAAAAGGAAAAAATAATAATACCAAGGTCATGGGACACTTATTCCAAGTTGAATTTTGGGAAAAACGTCATATTGGGTGTCACTTCGATTGATTATGGCTAAGGAAATTGGCAAAGGCATTTGAAAAGGAAAAGAGGCATTAATTGGCATTTATTTATGAAAATAAAGGAAAATAGGAGAAAAGAGAGATCAAGGGTCACAAATTTTCATCAAGAGGAAAATTGAAGGAAAAATGAAGAAAATAGAGACCTCAATGAAAAAAAGGCTTCTGAAGATTAGTTCATATTTTTTATTGGTTTAGTTTTTGTCAGTTCATTTTTGGAGCTCTCTCTATTCTCTCGTACTTTTTCACACTTAAAGCATTCTTGGAGTGCTTTAGCATTGGAGAAAGGAAAGAAAAGGAAGGAAAAGGAAAGCAAAGGACAATCAAGGAAGGTTCGATCAATTACCTTCACCAAGAAGATTTTGTAGATAACAGGTTGCATGCGTGACTTTGTAGTTGAGGTGTGAGTGCATGGTACATGAATTTGTGTATTTGGTTCATTTTTTTATTGACGTGAGTTTTTCTAAGTTTGGAAGTGGCTTCAACCTTGCCTTTCCATTCCCTGAATAACCATGGTGTGATGGGATTCTTTTCTAGTTAAGCTTTGGACTACTAGAAGGTTTTAGAACTGGGTGAGGTGGTCTTATGAAAACTCCCAAGGTTTGGGGGTGGAGGTGGTTTAATCTATAGGAAGCCCTTGATAGGTGGGTGGAGACAAGAAAATTCCTCAAGGTAATGGTGAAGAAAATCTGAGGCATCCAAGCTTTTTTGGGCTTTGTGATCTCTTTACCGATTTTTGCGAGATTGCAGTAGCCTGAGGATGAAGATGGTTTAATCTCTAGGAATACCTGGTTGTTTATGTCTTGAGATCCCACATTCATTACAAGGAAAGTACCTTCTAGAGGAGGTTTAGTGAAGGTTTTTAGTGTTATAAATTGGAAAATTGTCAAAAAAAATATTTGCTAAAGAATTCATTTGTTATAGCGAATGTTTTAGTGGAGGTTTTAATGGAACTTCATCACAACTAAGAAATTCTATGTGGTTAGAGGCTTTAGCATATGTGTTTTTTGTAGTGTGCTTCAAGGAACAAGTAGCACTAGTTTGCTACATATATAAAAGCACCAAGTGGCATACGTAACTAAAAACATCAAGCCATTGAATGAAAATAACATCAGTGCATAATATATACCGCACCGGTGCAAATAGATAAAAATCCCTGGGGAATTCTTGTAAGGAACAACACTAGGGCACGCAAAAAATAATTATTGAGTTGGTGCTTTTTTTTAAATTTGCAGCGTCAATGTGTATCGTTTGTACAAACACCCTGGTGCATTAGTTATATAAAAGGGCCGGTGATGCTAGTTTTCATAATGTACCATGCTAGAAATAATATTTTGTAGGTATAGGGTGTTAGTTTTATGAAAGCACTAGTGCATTAATAATTACAATGCACCAAGGAACTCAGCCAAAAAATATCATGCTTGAAGAAATAAAAACCTTGGTGCTTTCATTTTTTGAAAATGCACATTCATGAAAAAATGTTTTTTCATGGTGCTTTTATATAAAATAAGGCACTGGTGCATTTTTATGTTATAGACACATCATTTTTTTGTATGATATTTTCTCTTTCTTGGAAACATCAACCTATGATAGTGCAAGTATTATAATTTTTTAAATCCATTATTGGTCAACAAATCGACATATAACTTATAATAGTATTCATATAAATTAAAATATGATTAATGCATTTTTATATGATGTTTGGATTAATTTGTTATATTATCATATTTCACATATCTTCTTTATAATATTTAATCATCCATATATCTAATCAGTGGTGTAACATTTCATAATGACATTGGATAAAACAATAGAATAAATTTAAATGTATTTTATTATATATCAATAAGAGGTTCTTTGTAATACAAAATGGGATTGTTATTGGTAACCCATTGTCTTTCAATTGGGACATTATGTCCATTACATTAAACACAATGTCTAATTTTCATAGACAATATTTCAAAAAATACAATAGGTTGCATTGATATCCAAATAGATCATCATTCTTCGTTGGAAATGTTATCATTCCCGAGCTAATTCTATTACTTGGGTTATTTGGAGGAATGTTTTGTTGATTTCATCAATTGTTTTCATCTTCTTTATCTTGTTCCATCTCCAAACATAAAAATAAAGTCTAATGAGTGTATCTAAATTGGTGAGAATAATTAAAATTGAAATAAATAAGATACATCAATGTAAATCAAATATAAATGTACCATAGCAAGAAGTGACTCATAAACCGTGGACATGGTTTCAAAACCAAGTCTGATGCTTTGTTGCAAAAAGTCTTCTATTGGCATAGTTCGATACTTTGTTTCCTACATATTTTAAACCCCATTATAAATCATAGATTTAATATAAAGGATTTTTTTGTTTTATTAATTATAAACTCAAAGAAGTAAAACAATATAGATACTTACGAATTCCAAAATTAATTTTATATATGTCAACATATACTCACAACACTTATTTAACCCAATGTCAACCAATTCTTTTAATGAATATTTTTTGTATGTTAGCACCTACTTTAAGACATTCAAAGATGGTTGTTGTAAAACAACTTAAAATATACAAAAAAGAAACCTTGAGTTGTTATAAGGAAATATTAACAACTACTCACAAACTTTGAAATCAACCATTTTCTTCCTTGTCGTCATGTTTTATGTGTTGAATGAGTTCCATCTTGTTTTCTTTTCAACAAGAAAATAATTGAATTATTTTTTATATATACAAAGTCAATCATGATTACATACATTTGAAGCATGTTGTTGTTGACATGGATCCTCTTGTGATGCAATTATGTTCATTTCTTTGACTATCTCTTATACACTTTTTTTGGACATTCCTATAGCATTGTTTGCATACCAGTGCATTGATCATTTGGGATTTTCATAATCCTCCTGAAAAAGTAATAAACATTTTCATAAATAATTATGAAACTAAAATAACATGATATAATAAATGAATGGTTGTGTGTGGTATATATATATATATATATATAATATATATATATATAATATATATTATATAATTTTAGAAAATCATTTTATATAATTAGAAATTTTACCTTTTGAATTATTCTTTTTTGTTGTTGTATGTTTTTGCTATTGCAAGGCTCACATGTCTCATTGACCATTGCTCTGGAAACACTTCATGTATTTTAGATATAATTTGGTTCCTAGAATCATTGGATTGATTTTGTATTGTGAGTGGAAAATATGTCTATACGTTTATTCCACTAGATCCCTCATAGTTTGTAAAAAAAAAATGTCCCCTTTCATTAACCTACAACACCACTCCAAATGAGCTAAGGACCAATTCATCGGCATTTACATCTTCTATAATTTTTCTTTTCTTAGAACGACATTGATATTTTACTTCATTGTTTCTTCCTATATAACATTAAACATATATGAATTAATAGATTGTTTGAAACTTGTTATTTAATATTCTTAAGAATATTAGTAATGAAAATTCAAAGAAACAAAAACTCATATTGAATAGTATTTTTTCATTCACCTTATTCATCCTTCTACAATTTTTTTGTTAGGATTTTATGCTCTTCTACACTTAGATTATAAATAATATTATCAACCTTGTTCATTTTATGGCTCTGCATGGCACACACCAACCAATACATTTTAGTTAAACTTAAATATAGTTCAAGCATATTGATTTAATAAATAATTTCAAGAATTTCCTATCTTCTTTTTGATGTTGGATATCATTGGTGTTCGATCAGTATTTTTGTTACTTGAGGCCTCTGAGACATTTTTATCAATATACAACCTGTACCATTTAATACAGAAGCCATTAAATATATTTTACAGATAAATAATAAAAAAATTCAGCCAAAAAATGTTTTCGTACCCTGTGTATTTATCTGAATCAACACATCAGTGTGTTTATACCATTAAACACACCGAGCATTTAATTGTTCAATATTGTCATGGAAAAATATTTTTTGAAATTCTTTTAAATTGTGACGATGTGATCTGTAAGGCTAAACATGCCACAATGATTTAATGGTGTTATATGGAAGAGGCACGCCAATGCGTTATATTACATTGGGAGCAACGATGAAGAGAATGGATAAAATCGACAATGCTATAATATACCAGCATGTTGTATTACATAGGGAGCACCAATGCATTATGTTATAGAGGGTGCACCGCAGAACATATAATTTAAAAAAAAAACGAAGCGGGCTGACAAGGTTTGAATCTAATTCAATAAGTGATTCCCCTACTTTATATGTCAAATGACCTATCTATACTAAGTACACAAACTCATTTAATCTAAAATGCCTAAATTTAAAAACCTAATTGTGAAGTGGTAGCGGAAGTTAAAACCTAAGGTGAAATTTTGCAGGAAGAAGCAAGGGTTTAAGGTAAGTATTGAATTTTTTTTATTTTTTTTATTTGAATTAAATGTAAATATGAATATAGAATGTAAAAAAAATTACTAGTAAAATCTATAGTAATTTTTTTATTATACAAGGCTTTTAAATTATTTTTTTTTCTGAATTGTGAATAAATCTAACAGAAAATGTAAAAAATTGTAATAG
>APFE031222353.1:0-12947 GCA_000404065.3 Pinus taeda
TCCCTTATTAATATTGTTGTGCTCCTATTGTCCCCATATTGTTATTACTGTGCCCCATAGAATCCCTCTATTGTTATTTTTGTGCCTTTATATTATTATTGTTAGGTTAGTTGGGTTATATTGTGACTCCTTAGACTCATATATATAGAAATGATGTTTTGTCATTTGAATAATCAAAGAATCATTCATTTGTGTAATGTAAAGGAGGTTTTCCCCTCGAAGAGGCTGAATTCTAAGGCGTTGATCTATCTTTTCTATATTTTTGTGAGCTAGTTTCATAACATAACACCTTTGGAAAGAACAAGGATAAAGTTTACGAGAATACACATCTATATGGAGGCAATCCATCATGCTGGGTATCTATTTAGAAGAACCTACGGTAGTAGTGAAATACCTTGGATGTGTATTCAAATATATCTGAAGGTAATTGCATTATTGAATGTGAATAGCATAGATGAGGTGTGAAAAAAATTTCTTCACATTGAATTGGACTTGAAGAAGGGGAATAACAAAAGGTTCAACAAGAAACCAACAAAAAAAAAATCAAGAATGTAGTAACCATGACCCAAAGAGGGAAAGATCCCAAGAAGCATTTAAAGCACTATGATGTAAAGGACACATATATGAGAAAAGTTAGAAACTCTATTGAAAATTCCATCCAAAGTGGTACAAGTCCCAAAATTTAGGAATGAAACTACCTAATAAAAAATGGTAGAAAACACCTCTAATGTTAATGAAACCATAGTTATTACCACCTTAAAATAGCTAAGGGCAAGTGGAGGCAAAAGTGCAATTCCATATCAAACTTAAGATGAAGAACGTAAGGATAAATTCTCTATTTGATAGTGGCACCAAATACAATTTGATTTTTGAAAACTTAGGTGATGAGTTTGGTATGGAGACTTATGATCTACTACATCCCTTTTTGGGGGGTGGCTAAGAGAGAAATCTACCACAAGAATCACTAGAATTTGTAAAATTAAGTTTGTAATTAATGTTGGTTATGCTTATCAAGTAGAAAATGATGTAGAAGATCTTGATGTATATAAATGTTTTGACTATCCTTATTTATAAGGTAGGGATGTACACTTGTACAAGATAAAAACTGACATAGATTAGTCAAAGGCACTAAAGCATGTGTAATCTAATGAAATAAATGGAGAAGCAAGATATCCTTAGTGGCAACAATACAAGCATAGATATGAAGACTGATTAATACATGCCCAAATCAAGTAACCTCCGTTTCCAATGGATTAGTGGACTTAAATAAACAAGTGGATGCCATGGGATTACATATTTTCCACTAATAAGATTTTGGGGACTAAAATTCTCCCATTAGGGAGGTATGACTTGAAATTGGTCATTTAAAAACAAATGATTTGTTTTTAATGGATTTTATGTTTGAGGTTAAGCACTTAAGTTACAAGTTTTATGGTTACAACCCCTTTGTTAACCATATGACAAGTTCAATCAAAGTTGTATTATCAATGCCTTAGAGAGTTGTATGCATACAAATATTAGGATGGGTTGGAGAGTAGTTAATAACTTTGCACTCCAATTCCGCATGCAATGGCTAGTCAAAATATCAAAATAACGAAGGCAAAAGGAAATGTGGAGCTTAGGATATGTAAAAGAATGGAGTAGTTGGAGAGGGGTGATACCTCCACACTCTACACTCTAACCTAAGTAAGAGGAGGCTAAGGCATGTGGAATTGGAAAAAAAGAGCAAGGAATGTAGAGCTAGAAAGTGGAATGCCATGTAGAGATAGGAAAGACAAGGGATATGAAGCTCAATAAAGACAAGAATTAAAGCATCACCTTTGTTATCTACCTTATGTATCAAGGTATTTTCCCAAGGAAAATTTCATGTGAATTTAAGGAATTCTTAAATTTTTGCATCGTGAGGTCCACACCACTTAAAAAGAGGACCTCAGCCCATGGAACTACAAGATGAAGAAGGTTAAGGCTAAATTAGTAGGGGCATGGCCACAATGAGTGGTGACATGCATGCCCCATGAAAAATATGGAAGTTGAATGAATCTAAGAATTCCACATGGACCAAAATGACCCTAAAGGAAGATATTTGTAATGTTATTTATTTGAGGAATTTGGTGGGTATTTGGAGCAGACAATTAACAATCTTGGAGGAGGAATTTGTAGAGGTGGATGTGTTTTAACTAATAAGTTCAAATTTGCATTTAGTAGGAGTTCACAATATTGTTCCATACTTGCAAGAATTAAATTTGATCAAACATACACCCTTTCCACTCATTCCACTCTTTTGTTAACTATCAAGTAAGCTGTGGAGTAAATCACGCTTCATTATAGACCAATGGCATAAAATAGGGATCGAGGACCCCTTAGTGCTTGATGGTTAGTGAAAAGATTGATGGGGGTCTAAAATCATGCTCGAGTGGTATACTTCCATGACACATCACCCAAAAAGTCATGTTGCTCCCCCACCCTAGGTTTCAAAAGAAAATAGCTTATCTTCCAATAACATTTGATGACATAACTTGTGGGATGACTACCAGACAATGGAATGTCACATTAGGCAATTGCAGAGGAAAAGTGGCGAACATATAAGGTATTGTGCAGTCTAGGTGGCATCCATGTGGCATAAGGTTATTGGTACACATGTCATAAGCATGATAATAACATCAACAACAATGAATATGTGGGAATCAACTTGTAATTTTCAACATAAATGGTATTTGTCCAGTCATATCATTTCATGTGTCCCAAACTAACTGGAATAACTGTTAAAGGGAAAAACAACCTCTTTTTGTATCATTCACAAATCATGCAATTTGCCTCTAGAGTCATTTGACATTTTACACAGCTAACAATAACAAATTGATGGGTAAAGTTTAAATATCTTCCTCCATTTCTTTCAATAAACATGATGATGAAAGTGACAAAACCATAGTTTATTATTCCCTGGAGTTACCCTTACCTTCAATTAATCTCCTAGTGTGTTGAACAATATCCATCTGTCAAGCAAGCTATTATATCCAAGAATGGAGTTGTCCCATTCCATATTCAACCCTTGTCCATCCAAGAGATGTTGAAGATAGTAATGCGTAGTCAAACACAACCCTTGAATGAATATTTCCTAAGATAAAGCTACAATGAGTTGACTTTTGAGGAAAAAGCAGTCGTTCTTGAGTCTTCATGCGTAGTCAAACACAACCCTTGAATGAATATTTCCTAAGATAAAGCTACAATGAGTTGACTTTTGAGGAAAAAGCAGTCGTTCTTGAGTCTTCCTTACCTTTGAATTCCTAGTTACCAAAGAATTCCCCTCCATACCCTTCAAATGTATTCTTTGAAATGTCTACATAGATCACATCCATGGTATGTTGTTTACTAGGGTACAATGATGACTAGTATGTAGATGATATCATATTAGGGTTTTTAACTTATTTACCTACCAACAAGTCATTTGTTAGATTTCATTTCAATCAATATTTAGTCAATGCCATTAATGTCTAATTAGCCCATTTAATATGACTAAGTATTTTAGGTATCAATTTGTGCTTCTATGTCATTTTTGTTTATTGTGAGGGTGACAAATTTCAAATATACATCTACATAATCAAGATCAGAATGACAATGTTATCTTTGTTATTTATTGGACTCGAGTGGTCAGAAAGCATCCCCAAAATTCAAGTTTTGTTGAGTTTGTCAATCAATTTATACCAATTGCATATAGTTCATTATTTGATGAGTCCCCTCCCAGTGTATCTCTATAAATTAAAAAGATTTTGTAGCTCAACCCATATACTAGAGTGGGAGACTGATATCTATTTAAATATTTTACATAGATTGGGATCTATGGTTGTGAACTACCTCCCTACACGCTTCCATTTTTTTTTCCCATGAGGATATTTTCACTAGAATTTATGAGACAAAGCTTTAGCTCTGATTAGATCCATTTTGTGTCAAAGAAATGTCCAACCATGTTCAAATTGAAGAAAGAAGTGGGACATTTCTTAAACAATATTATATAAACACTATAGGAATTTGAGGAAATGTTGAAACATATGAAATTCTCCTATGGAGAAGTGTGGTAATATGATACACATACAATTTTATCAGAAGAAATAAAACAAGGATCTACCACTTACAAACATATGCCTAAACCAGACATAGAACAATTTGTAAATAGAGATGTTTGGAAAAAATAACTAGTGCAGATTACTCCAATTAGTTAGGAAGCTCATCAGACTTCACAACCAATTATTTTGGATATTGCTTAGTCAAAGTAGAAAAATCTCAAAAGAGGATTTGCAGAGACACACCCATAATTCTTAATTTCAGAGATAGAGGATAAAGAGAAAAGATTGCAGAAAAAACATAGGATTGAAGAAGAAGAGGTCATGATATCAACTCAAATTACAAAAGATACTACATAAAGCAATGATGCGTTCAACTAGGAACTCTTCCCAATAGCCTCTATGGCTCAATAGACTTCATCTCTAGGCATGTCACCTTCAACATCAGGGAAAAAAGATAACATCTATTCACAATTCATGAAAATCAAAACACGAATATGAAAATGAAACAAAATGCTTAGATAGAGCAAGGAAGAAAGGTTAGGGATATTCTAAAAAAATCACTGTTTTCTTTAAATCATGAAAAGGTATAGATGGTCATGGAAATTTTGGAAACTACATCTTATATAATCAAAACTGCACAAAATTACATGGTAGACAAGTTCACCAAAGATTTGAATAAAATACACTTAGTGGACAAGATGAACTTACACATGAAGACTGGAGAGATTATCTTTATATGGACCAATGAAAATTCTTTGGGTAGAAATAGTGAAAAGCATTTGAGAAATGTGGGGATCAATCTAGATCATTGGTGACAAATCAAATTTAGTTTACAACATTGAACATACCATTGAAAAAATTCAAGTTGAATTAGGAGAAAAGCCTCAGATCGCCTCTCTAGGAATCAAGAATAGTTAAGAGTTGTGGGAGTTGAAGATAAAACCTATGTCATAATGGAGGTGAATAAAGTTTCAACCAAGAGAAAGCGTGTCAAACAATATTAGGATAAGTGTAGACTAGTAAAAAAGGAGGTAGACATATTCAATACAAGATTTAATGCTCTGAAAGAAATGGTCATGCCTTCTTATTGGGATAAAAATCACATGTTGATGTCTCTAGATGCATACAAAGAGGCTATGTTTAGGACCAAAGAAAATTCAGACAAGTTTTTAGACATGGGTGGAACATTGAAGAGACCAAGTATAGTGGATAAATTGATGGATGATTTTTACATTCATTGTCACATTAAAATGTCATTCTCAACTACTCCAACTTATCATAAGTATGCATATTTGGAAATTGCTTACAAAAGATGATATCGTACAACTATTCAATTAGAACATGTTAGGAGTGGTTAACTAAATTTTCCCCATAAATCCTTATGATCCCAACACATAATTCAATTGGAGAATTAGACGTGTGGACAAAGACTATTCGATATTTGTGAATTGTTTCTATTTTTATTAATTAGTTCCTAATATTTTTCATTTGCAATAAAAATATATTGTAATTTATTTATATAAAAACTTAAGAAGAACTCAAGAAAGGGGTTTGGTTTCTAAGAGAGGAATTATATTTTTGTATGTATGGAAAATATTAATATAATTTTTTTAATCAAAATATTCTTCTTTCAACAATTGGCAGTGCATACTCTTCTATTATAGTTTTTCTCTTGTAAGTTATGCATCCCTATTTTATTTGTGCAACTATTTAAAGTTATATGAGATATCATAAGAGGTTCAATTAAGGATCAATTTCCATAATTTAAGGAAATGTTATGTTTCACATAAAGATTTATGATATAATATATTTTCTTTTGTCATACCTCTAATTGAATGGTTAGATTATTGTCTAATTGTTAGAACTATTGGAATATCATTCTCATGCGTCTTCTTTAGAAATAAACATTGAAGCATTCGTGAATGCTATAAAATATGTTATAGTGTTTTCTCTATTCTTCTATAACTACAATCAACCAATTTAGTTGTTAGCCTTAGTTGGAAGGTAGCCTGTTGAAAAAACATCTGAAAGGTATTGTCTTATCATCCATCAAACAAGAGCTAAATTGAATAAAAACATTAAAAAAAAAACTTTTACTAGTTCCTTGGCATAGTTTTCTAGCCACGAACTATCTCAAATATACAACATCAAATTGGTGTTATTGCTAGGGAACAAAGAAACAAATACATTTTTCCTTGGGACAATGACCGTACCTTTCCCTTGATGGTGAACTGTAATGCCCCACTTAAATCTTATCCTACAAATTTTGTTAATGTTTACATTATTTGAAAATATTGAGAAATATAGGTCTAATATAAAATTCATGATTTCCATTATTTAAATTCTCCACTTACCTCCTCAATTTGAATATTGGGTAGAATTTGGTCTCCTTCCATTATTTCAAAATGTATGTATTCATTTCACATTACCCAATGTACCCTCACATTTATTAAGGAGAAGACATGGTCCTCTCCATGTAATTACATTTCACATTCCCCAATGTACCCTCACATTTACTTGGGAGAAGACATAGTCCTCTCCAACTCATTGTCAATATATATATTCATTTCACATTACCCAATGTACCCTCACATTTATTAAGGAGAAGACATGGTCCTCTCCATGTAATTACATTTCACATTCCCCAATGTACCCTCACATTTACTTGGGAGAAGACATAGTCCTCTCCAACTCACTATCAATATATATATTCATTTCACATTACCCAATGTACCCTCACATTTATTAAGGAGAAGACATGGTCCTCTCCATGTAATTACATTTCACATTCCCCAATGTACCCTCACATTTACTTGGGAGAAGACAAGTCAACTATAGGGATGGGTGAGAAGTGAATGACATTAATGAGAGGTGGTTGAGATGGAGAGGGGAAGGAGGGTATAAAAAGGGAAGGGGAAAGGGAGAAAAGGGGGAGTTTTGGGGGGAGGTTTTGCTTATGATTGTGGGGGTTGGTTGTGATTGTTTGGACTTGTGATGATTTTGGGGAGACCTTGGAAACCTATGGAGGTTTCTTGGGTTTGAGAGGAGGAAAGTATTATTATCTGGTTTTCCACATTCTTCTTGAGGACACACTATATCTGGTTGGACTTGGGCACGGAGGGCTAGGGAAACTATGGAGGTTTCCTGGGCTAGGAATTTGTTTCGTAGTTGGCTGGGTGGTAAATCCGGTTGGGTCGGTGAGAAGGAGCGTTCAGCTGGAGCTATACGACAAAGGTATCGTCATCAACCACCGGAACAGGTATTTTTCCATGAACTACTCTGGTTAAGTTGATATCAATGGAATGCTCATCTTAATTTATGTTGCTTATGATAGAATGATAAGATGTTAAATGTTTAAAACTTTGTGAGAAGGTCAGAAAGCTCCTTTTATTACTTGCAAATCAACAGTAAAATAGATCTGTTAGTGTATAATAGATTGAGGCTCTAATAATAGGAATCAGATTTTTACACATGGTATCAGAGCGGGTTAAACCTCTAGGACCTATGGACCCTTATTTTGGCTTCCTTCTCAAATTGTTAATTTAATTTACCTCCTCTTTCATACTCTAATTATTTTAAGCTCAAAAGCTATTTCCACCTGGACCACAGTGAGTTGCTCCTCGTTCAAACCCCACCCATGTTTCTCTTCATCAACCGCAGTTTCAAAATAATAACTCGTTGTCGTTGTTGATAGAAATGCAGCCTCTCCAGGTATTCTTGCTGTCGTCGAGCTTATCGTCACCTTCTTTGACTGGATAGCTGATAATGCAGTTTCCGCGGGGAAAAAACCCACACCTTCTCCTCTATCAGTATGCGCGTCACTTGACACCTTCGCAATCCAAGGGCATTGAAGTCTCCATTGTTGGATTAGGCGCATTAACTGTTTCTTGCCCAAACGTAGTGCACACAGAGAGCCTGGACGAAACATTCTCTTCAATCAATGTGAAAAAAATAAAAAATAAAAATAAAATAAAAATAAAAAATAAAAAATAAAAAAATTGAACGGAACTGCTACAGTCAAAGGAAGATTCAATTGCAACCATAGCATATGTTTTGCCTTTCTCTTGGGGTTAAGCAAAACGGAGCCGCCCATACATTCCCTTCGCTGCTCATGGCAGAATGAATATTCTACTGTGAAGCAACAACATAAATGATTCCACCAATTTCTCATTACACACCACCCATTTGAATATGGCAATGAATTAAATCATTAATCAGTCACAAACTTCCTCTGAACTCATTAAATCATTAATCAGTCACAAATTTCCTCTGAACTCTAGTTACAAAGCGCAACACTAATCTATAAATAGAGCATACACAAACAAACACGGCCTTTGTTAACCGTGGCCTCAAGCTCTGCCAGGGATCGATCTTGGATCGATCACTGTTCTTGCCCGGAATGGGAATTAATTCCAAGTTACCAAGGCCAGAGTAGAGGAGGAGAATGATTTCGTTAGTGACTATTTCGCAGAACCAGCAGGATACCAATCGTCAATTATTGGGGAGCATATTGCGGACAATCGTCCCTGTGAAGCCCTCATACCTGCATTTTCCGCGGCTCTTATCATGAGCTGTTCTAATAAGTACTTGGCTGGATCACCACTAGGGTTTTCCAGGATGAATGAACCGACAAGTTTTATGACTTCATCGTTGCTGAAAAAAAAATCAAACAAACCATCACTGCCAACTACAACAAATTGATCATATTCTAAGACTCTGTGAATGTTCACAGTTGGCTGGGTGCGAATATATGGGGGACTAGATAAATTACGAACTCTTAGAATCCCCATCAGGACATCATTCATTTTTTTTTCTTCTTCAGATAACCAACTCCAAAAGCACGAGTTAACTTCAATTTGCCTTTTACTCTTCCGCCAACAATTATTAAGGGATCATCAGGATGTTCACTCAGAAGCTGTTGTTTTTCTGTCTCATCATCAACAGTGTGACTTTCTGTAAGTTGTACAGATTTCAAACACTCATTATCACTATTATTGGTGGAATGGTCACTTGTTGCCAAAACAGCTCTGTTGTCCCCTAAGTTTAGTGTGTAAAGATCCTGACCATGCAGAAGCACCACCAAAACGCAAGATCCAACTGTCACTAAATCAGGACGGTCTTCCATCTCTTGTTCCACCATATACATAAAATCACTTTCAGCTTGAGCAAGAGCAAGTTGCAGACATTTAGTAACTCCTTCACTAAATGACTCAGTTGAAAGTTTCAAAGAGTTAGCAGCCCCTTTACTAAATGACTCAGATGAAGTTTCTTGCATCGCACTTCCCAAAATCTCGTTATCCTTAACATCAATTAAATTTGTTGAAATGTATTCTCTGGTATCCTTGCCTTTAGGTGACTGCTCAGGAAGGTGTGTCACACCTAATATATCTACATTGCAAGCTTCTTGCTATTTCACACGCCACTCTAGTAAATGCAAATAAAATCCAATGGTTTCATATAGGGTTCCAACCAAAAAAAAAAATCTGCTGCGTCACGACCATTAAATCCATCATACACACCACAAAATAGCCATCCATTCTCCTCTGAGCATACAGCTTGAACACGGTCTTCTCCAGCAACTCCACCAGCCATTTGGACATCAGTAGCATTCAGAAAACTTGAAGTCTCTACTCTAGTAGGAGCACTCATAGATGCCAGCATACTTTTCTCACCCTCAAGCATGTCATGTTGGGTAGATAAGCTGCCACTCATTGTGGAAATATTGTTTTGAGAAGAAGATGATGAAAATTCTAACCTTGACAGTGAGGGAGAAGATGCTAGTCTCCTAAATGATCTAGGAGAATCTAAACCTCGCAATATTTCCTCCCCAATCAACCCATTACAGATTCTGGTATTGGCTAATGTTGCATTCACACCAAGGGCAGCACCTGACAAGCAAGAAAATGAATTGCTCCTCTTGTGGCAATTTGAATTATTAAATTCTATGTCAGCAGAGACTTCCTGTGAAGTGCCTCTATCAAGCCCTCAGATAATTTGTAACCTTCACCTTAGCTGACCCAAGGATCAATACCAATCCTTAGTCTCATCCCATTCCCTATCCTCCAAATTAGCCATTGACCAATTAATGGGAATGCTAGATTCATTGCCTCCTTCCAGATCACGAAAGAATTATGCCTTTTTTTTTGCTTGGAGATCTTTTCTATTCTTCCACAAAGTCAGGAAATTATATATTTTTGAGTTATGACCTGCCACCAAAAACCCTTACGTCCAATCAAGTGCCAAAGACAGAGCATATAAGGTGGGATTAAGAGCATGCAGCTCACTTTGCAAGGCAGGCCTTGGAACTTGGGCTCTTGTAAAAATGGAGAATTGCTAAAATAGCATATTTTCAAAACCTAATAAAACTCATTGTGTGGCCAGTTTTGACTGGATGCATAACTTTAAACGATTTGGATTTTGAATTGAAAAGAAAATCTTTGCTGAAAAGGAAATAAACAAGGACATAATGCAATCTGTAGTGACTTGTGAACCTCACTTTTAAGCCATAAGACCTGCAAATGGTAAATCTTTGAGTTCAACTCTAGTGGCACTTATGTTATGAATATAGTTCATAAGAAATGAGACCCTTGAAATGGAAAGATAGTTGGTGAACCAGGCTTATATTGCTGATGTTTCACGTTCCTTAGAAATCAAATTGTTCACAAATAAGCTGAACACAACCACCATCATAATTGAGCCTACAAATGTTAGGTGGACACAAATAGGGCTCTGCCATTAGTAAATAGAATCTAACATGAGCAATTTGAGTACCATGGTCAAGTGGAACTAATGATCAAAGAATCTGCTTTGCAAAGAGGATAATCAATCTGTTTAAGGCAAAATATAAGTGTTGGAAAATAAAGAAGATAAACACTTTTAGCCTGCTTCATTTCCAACTTATTTGGCATGAAGTGGTAAAAATGATTATCTCTAATTGATAACCATACAATTGGTCTAGATTGGCCTTTGTGGTGATGTGGTGATGCTTGCTACATAGACTAGTGATGCAAAATATATGTGTACCTTGAAGAAAGGACAATGACACTGTACACCCAATCAAGATATTTTTAGATGGACAGGTAATTTTAGATGGGCATTCCTTTCCACACAGTTTAATATTACTCAGTGTCATCTAGAGGACAGGCAGAATTACAGTCGATGTGAACAGGAATAGTTTCCAGGAAAATAGCTTGCCTGTAGTTAACATTTCTCAAGTTAGGTTCCAGCCATACTTAACTGTTAAAATCAAATCCGGAAAATTCTGGGTGTGTAAACCAAGAGGGTATTCATCTAGATTTCTAAAACGTAATTTTCAGCTTGCTGGAAATTCACATTTCAGTGATATTTTGGTTGAGGGGAGGTCCCAAAAGCCTCTATTTTAACCCTCATACATTTTCCATCCCAAGACTAATCATCTAGTAGTGCTAAGGCACTTGTAGGGTGGTTGTCATACCCAAGTCAGATTCTTGTCCCTACATTTTTTGTAGATTTTACAATTTGCCACATGGGACAACAAGTTGTTTTGAGTCATAACTCTCTATAACCAGTATCTCATTTCAGAACGCTTATTAAAGGATCTCATTTCAAGACCAAAACTGATCAGAAGCATCAAAAACACCTCTAAAACCACCACTAAATCATGCTATGAAGGGCATTCATGTTTACAGAAAAATGTGATCTGCTAAAGAAATATTACAAAAGAAATACACATCATGACACCAAATAGAGGCCACACAGGCTTCCCTTTCCTACATAAGCAGAGAGGGAGGACCAGCATGTCTGCTTTGGCTCCGATCTCAAGAGAGCTATATCTTTTATAAAAATGCCATATCTAGCTGAAATCTGCATAGCCAAGTCTGATCTAAAAGTTGAAACTTCATACAATGGAACGGATTATCTCAACATGAGAAGTTGATTGACATCGTCATTTCTATTAGAAGATGCATGCTACTGTAATCGCATCCTACATACTCCAGCATATCTACTCACTGATCCATTTGTCCCTAAAAAGGTGCCCTTTTCGTCAAAATTTCAAAAAGGGGCAACAAAGAGATGACTGGATATTCAGAATGATCACCTACAGACATTATTTTCACAATTCCCTGATTCATACTATTTAACTACCAAATATAATATTCACAGCCAGTTTTTCAAATATTATATTAATGTTTGCAAGATCCTAAATCTATATCCTTTCTGTGCCATCACCTATCCCAAAACCTTCAGGCATGTACCATCATTCATGGATGGTTTCGACTTTCTCTTAAACCCTGCTATTGCTGATGTTGCTTCTTCTCAGTCATAGAATTTTAGCTAACTTAGTCATCGCATTAGAGTTGGAGATCACAAACTAACGATATCAAATGACAAATCCAAGAGTTGTTGTATCAAAGTGTTCCTCCCTGTGCGTAGTTACTCTCGTTTGAGGAAATAATGATGTTCTAGGGTTCTTCACGTTGACTTGCCAAGCAATAAATAGGAATCATTTTTAATATTCATAATCTTTTTATATGTTAAAAGGAAACTAATTACTTGGGGAGAATGTTGTCATTAAGAACACATTAAAGACATAGATACTTGGATAGAATTATATCTAAATGAGTAGTGAATCATTCAGGATTCAATTGCAACTACCTTGTTGATGGGCATAATAGATGCTAATTCCAACTATAACTTGATGATTTTATCATTATTCTCCAAAGGCATCTTCATATTTACTAAAATGTAGACTAGAATATTTTGTAGACTCTTTTCAATCATTCATTGTATGCCATTTAGACAAATTGTACTTTTGTTACTAGAAGTCATTAAACATTTGGCTTTTTCGCCTTTACCTATACAGCTCTTTTTGACACTTACGAGTCATTTAGGATTTGGATTTTGATA
>APFE031222357.1:3151-23597 GCA_000404065.3 Pinus taeda
TCCCACTGGATCCCAAAACCGGGACTACCAGCTTGATTTTTCATTATGTTCCTTTCAATGTTACAATACATATCTATACATGCCGAAGCATCCAATACCATGGACCGAAAAACTATTGCGTCCAAAACCATGGACCGAAAACCATCGTGTCCAAAAAACAGGTGCGAAAATCATGCACAAAACCATAGGTGGGTCCGCCCAACCTAACATAGGGTCCAAAATCAAAATTTTCCGGGGCGTTGCCCCGAACCCCACAAAGTGGGGTTACGGGTACCCCTCAAATCCCCTATTAACTATGTGGAAAGAATATAACACAACCCAACATTATTGAAGGAACTACTCCCTTTTCCCATGAGGTCCTCATTGAAATGTATCAAAAGCTTGATTTTTCTAAGAGATCCAGAACATTAGAAATTTTCATGACTGAGAACACACCTCTACCAAGCAAGAATCCTGCTTATTCCTTGTCTGTTTTCCCTGATAGAACAAGAGAATTTGTCACTGTTCTTTCCTATTTACTTGGCTATTATTCATATCAATGGCTTGATGAAGCTATCATAGCTTTCTTGTCTATTTTGTCAACAGAATCCAAGCCCTCTATCCTCTTCAATTTCAACCAATTTTTAGCAGATGCTATCCATGAGTAGCTTGTTAATTTCTTCACAGATGAAGTGTTTGATTATTCCTCAGTATTGGTATATATGTTTTTGTATTTTCAGGTAGACAGATTCTAGTTTTTAGTGAGAAAAATGAATGAAGAAGGTGAACCCCAATCAATGATATTCTAGACAACATTGGTGATGGAAGACCAAAATTATTTTAGCTATAAGATATTTGTGGAGATGTTTATTCACCCTGCAATGAGCCTCCTTAGTTGGACTGTAGAACCTAGGATCAGTGAATAAATAAGGAGAATTATGCAGTTTTCAATCCAAGCTAGAACATGTGATTGGTACTTGTATCAAAATTACACTAAATTAAGATTATATGGCTGTGATTTGGCCCCATACAAGCTACCAAATTTCCTCCCCATGAGGATATTTGCACTAGAATACATTAGAAAAATGATTAATGCAGATGAAGTGCATTTTGTATCAGCTAAGAAAAGTCCCAGTTTAGGATCAAATCTCAAATTGATCCCTTCATTTGTAACAACAGAGCAGCAGGTGAGGTGGCAAATAAAAGATTTAAGGAAACTAATTGTACCCATAGTTTTGCATGGTCTTATGATCCATGAGGTATCGTTTCCAAAAACAGGAGAAGTTGTCACTGTTCTTTCCTATTTACTTTGCTATTATTCATATCAATGGCTTGATGAAGCTATCATAGCTTTCTTGTCTATTTTGTCAACAGAATCCAAGCCCTCTATCCTCTTCAATTTCAACCAATTTTTAGCAGATGCTATCCATGAGTAGCTTGTCAATTTCTTCACAGATGAAGTGTTTGATTATTCCTCAGTATTGGTATATATGTTTTTGTATTTTCAGGCAGACAGATTCCAGTTTTTAGTGAGAAAAATGAATGAAGAAGGTGAACCCCAATCAATGATATTCTAGACAACATTGGTGATGGAAGACCAAAATTATTTTAGCTATAAGACATTTGTGGAGATGAAGCTATCATAGCTTTCTTGTCTATTTTGTCAACAGAATCCAAGCCCTCTATCCTCTTCAATTTCAACCAATTTTTAGCAGATGCTATCCATGAGTAGCTTGTCAATTTCTTCACAGATGAAGTGTTTGATTATTCCTCAGTATTGGTATATATGTTTTTGTATTTTCAGGCAGACAGATTCCAGTTTTTAGTGAGAAAAATGAATGAAGAAGGTGAACCCCAATCAATGATATTCTAGACAACATTGGTGATGGAAGAACAAAATTATTTTAGCTATAAGACATTTCTGGAGATGTTTATTCACCCTGCAATGAGCCTCCTTAGTTGGACTATAGAACCTAGGATCAGTGAAGAAATAAGGAGAATTATACAGTTGTCAGTCCAAGCTAGAACATGTGATTGGTACTTGTATCAAAATTACACTAAATTAAGAGTATATGGCTGTGATTTGGCCCCATACAAGCTACCAAATTTCCTCCCCATGGGGATATTTGCTCTAGAATACATTAGAAAAATGATTAATGTAGATGAAGTGCATTTTGTATCAGCTAAGAAAAGTCCCAGTTTAGGATCAAATCTCAAATTGATCCCTTCATTTGTAACAACAGAGCAACAGGTGAGGTGGCAAATAAAAGATTTAAGGAAACTAATTTTACCCACAGTTTTGCATGGTCTTATGATCCATGAGGTATCGTTTCCAAAAACAGGATAGAAAACAAGTCAACATCATATGTCCACACTCAAAGGCCTGAGGTTGAAAAATACATGAACCTAATTGAGTGGATGCTTGATACATTGCATGAGGCCGAAGAGAAAGTGATCTCTTCTTCCAATGCACAGACTCCAAGACAACAACAAAAACAAACTACTAAAGATAGGACTAAAAAAGAAAAAGAACAAGAACAGGGAATAACAGGGAAAATATCTAGAGAAGATCAGTCTCTAGGGGCTGATACTTATATGAAGGAATTTAGGTTGAAATACAAGAAGATGCCTAAGAAACATATGGACATAGACAAAGAATCACCCTAGCAAATAGTGATCAACATAATTGATATTCTAGATTCATCCCCAGATGGAGGGAAATATTTTCCTACCACTCTGATTTCAAAAAGGCAACAGTCTCTTCAATTGTCCTCATCTACAAATTTAATTG
The DNA here is from genome assembly GCA_000404065.3 of Pinus taeda. NCBI lineage: Eukaryota > Viridiplantae > Streptophyta > Pinopsida > Pinales > Pinaceae > Pinus > Pinus taeda. The sequence continues at coordinate 5,922 of APFE031222357.1, forward strand.
GAGAAAAAGAAGAGGCAAGCTTTGATACATTTAGAGAGATCAAAATCAGAAATGAAATACTGGAAAAGAGAACCTATGCTCAGTTTTGGAAGCATAGTGCAACTGCACAAGGCATACTTCTCTGTGCCTTTGATTCAGAAAAGGGAAAAATTCATATGGAATTTTCGGAAGCATAGACAACAGAGCCTAAAACCCCAGAAAATTACAAGCAAACTTCTTTTGAGTTTGATGCCTGAAATGTCCATCCAATTGATTAGCTAGAAATACACAAGCAAATAGGTGAAATGGTTTCATCCACTCTAACCAACACTTCTATGAACTTGTTCAAAATGCAGGTGGCTCTATCAAACATTCAATCCCAATTGAAGATGGAAAGGATTTCATCACAGTCAAAGGACAATAAAATTAAGCCTTTGGAAGACTTGGTAGTGAAGATTGGGTATGATCCCTCAGATATAAAAGTAGTTGAAGAAGTAATAAAGAAAAAAGAGTTAAATATTGCAACTTTGAAGAAGAAACTCAAGGTGCCTACCACACATGATCCAATGACCAAGGAGATAGAGGAGACAGAAAGCCAAAACGTTGATATGATGAAGTTAATAGTGGAGAAATCTCTCCAAATCAAACAAATGGAGCTAGATATGGAAAAAATGGTGCAATGGGAAGAAAATGCAACACATATGGCCAACACAACAATGGAGGCCCTTCCTCTAACAATCCCTCCCATAACCCCTCCAACAAGTACAACCACAGGAGCAGGAAGCAGTACAAAACAACTAGCCAAATCATTGGAAGGCATGAATCTGCAATTTGAGGAGATAAAAAGACTAGAAACCCAAGTCCATGTGCTGCAAGATCAAATTGATAGAGCTAAAAGTAATCACTTAGTGGAAATGCAAAGGGATAATGCATTAATTGAAGCACTACAAAAATCACAGAAAGAATCATCTTAGAAAACACTCTAGGGAGAGTTAAGGAGATTTGGCACAATATAATCGATGGTATGAATGAAATTTGGCCTAACATCCAAATTATCTTTGAGCAAAAAGAATTAATGGAGAAGGCTGGAGAATCCATTTCAGCCACCAATGTAGAATTGGGAGACGTGCTAGCAACAACTAATAGGATAATCAAATTTTTGAATGCAAGGAACAAGTATGAGCTGGAAGAGTTGGGAGTGGAAGATAAAATCGAGACTATACCACAAGTCAAGAAGGTGCTAACAAAGAAGAGCTTAAATGTGTAGCTAGAAGAAAAATGTCGAGTTCTGGAACTAACAGACAACAGGTTCTTTAAAAAAATGCAGCCTTTACATCAGAAAAGTTTCCCATATCTATTTGTCATAAATGAAAAACTCATGGACAGAGGGGATTATGTCAAGAATATCCATGGCATAGCCATAGATACTGCAAATCTTTCCAACATCAAAGGCAACATAACATGAAAGACATTGCTGGAAGCTATCAACAATTTAATTTACATTGAGCATGAAGTGAAGCATGTATTTCTGGTCAAACCAACATTTGCTAAGTACATTGAGGCTGACGAAATATACAGAAGATTAACTAAACTAAAAGTTCCAGATGAGGAAGCATGGAATGAGCTATGTGATTATCAGGAGGAACGAGACAAGGAAGGTGTTCCTCCATTCTATGTCAGCCTTAACATTCATGACAAGATCCTTCATAACGAAATGTTGGATTCAGGTGCATCACATAATCTCGTGCCAGAGATTGTTATAGAGAAAGTTGAACTTGAAGGCACAAGACCATACAAAGATTTATATTCATTTGATTCGCAAGGTTAGATGTCTAGGTCTCATTAAGGACTTGTTGTGGCCACAACCACCACCCTATTAGAACCTGCCTTGGTAGCAATTTTGAATGGGTCCCCTAGGAGTTTGACCTTTCACCTCTCCGAATGATCTTTTTTATCACGGGGATTTTAGCTCTTTTCCAAGTCACATCTTCAATTCTTAATGGTTAAGGCCCCCTTAATAAATCTCTTCCGCATGATTCATCTATTGCCCTTTCTAGCCTTTCATTCATATCCTTCACCGAGACTGTTTCAACACTAAAAACCTCCCATCGCATCCTTGTTTCTATATTAACACTTTGATAATAGAGATACTCAACAACATGCATAACTCACCCTTCTGCATATTTCAATTGGCGGGAGTCAAAGCCGAGCCATAAGATCGATGCAATCTAGTGGACCTGATAGGACTATCAAGTATAATACATAAATTATCAGGTCCACTTCCCCAATCACATATCACAATCAGCGGGACCCAAGGGTTATATATAAGGTGCGTTCTGATATACTGGACCCACCAATAACTATGAATTTGGGTATATAGTATTTAAAGTCCGGCATTATGGTTGGATGCAGGTTTTTCCCGTGTATTCCCATGCTTTTGATAAAAATGTTTTGGTTCGGTATTTAAAAGGAAAATCCCATAGGATGGACTGGCCGGGACTATTAAGCACTGCATATACATGTTTTGGGTTCAAAGCCCATCGCATATCGCAATTGGGCTTTGATGAAACCCAAGGACCATTCACTCGCCATTGAATCATTGTGATGCAATATGGTAGACCCGACGATAACTATAGGTCTCGGTGTATATCATTTGAAGTCCACCTTATGGTTTGGTCGCAGGTTTTCCCGTGTTTTCCTTGTGTTTTCGATAAAGTGTTCTCGTCTTGGTTTTCAAAGGAAATCCTATGTGGCAAACCTGAGGGGATTATTGACTGTGGCATATATATATTTCGGGTCCGACCAATCGCAAGTCGCAATTAGTAGAGCCCAAAACTTAAACATACAGCGCGATGCAATGTGATTGTGTTTTGCAGACCCGATAGTGTATGGGTTCCTTCCTATAATATTTCAAGTAAGTATTTTGGATCTGGTTCTGTGTTATGCCATGATTTTTAATGTAAATTGAGCTTACGCTTGCGGGACCTAATCAATGCATGAATTAAAAAACAAGTGTCAATTATTTCACACTTGTTCCTTTTGATGTTATAAACATTTAATGAAGGCAAGATCTATGTTGTTTAAGCATTTCTATCATATTTTCATAAGCATAGCTGACGTTGGTTACATCTACACGCGAGGACTGAAAGAAGGCAAGCAGGGTCGAAGAACGGATGCATAAGCATCAAGTATGGCTCCAGACAAAATATGCATGAGTGGATCCAAAGAGTTTATATACGCGAATATGTTTTATTTAAAGATTTTTCTTTAGGTGTTGGTGGTCATGTTTCCATGTGTTACCTGTGTGTTCTGAAGATTATGCGGTCTTGGGCCTCATAATGAATAAATAGCACGCATACCTCCTCCTTTCAACCAGCATCCCTTCGTTTCCCCAAGAAATGAAACTCTCCAGCAGATGTGGTCTTTACATATCAGCTATTTCATTGATCAATTTGATGCTTGTATATTTTAATTTGTATATTGAAAAGAGGAAGGAGGTGAAAAGTTAGGGGAGACAGAGGGTCAGTGGCTTTTGCATAAGTATTACCTTTGAAGATGAGAGGGGGCCTTTTTGTTTATAGAGAACAATTTTGACTTATTGTAAATAAAGAAGAAAGTTTTAGTGGAGAAAGATCCTTTTTCAGACTCATTTGCCTCTCCTTTCATGTGTTTAGAATCAGGATGTTGTTGCTGGCATAAATATAAATGTGATTTGTTTTTTGCATATTGATAATAGATTGTTCGTGACTAGTCTTGGTTGTTCAAAAATGATTTGTTACCATGGTTAATTCATGAGAAATTGCTGATTCAAGACCTTGTTAAACATCAGTTGCAAGCTTTATTTGTATGGAAAGGAATGTGTATTCCTGTATAAGTAACTAGAGTACAATTAAGATTTAATACAGCCTTGTTCATCTGTGAACCAATAATGGATTCATTAAGACTTGGAATTTACATATGATGTTTAACTTCCTTTTGTTATGCTCCTGCAGGATAGATTAGAATAGTTAGGACTAGCACAAGTGGTTAGAATTAGTGTAGATAGGATTTGATACATATAGGTTAGCTATTTTGTTTGTTGATTTAATTGAAGTCTTACCTCCAAGAAGCAATCTTTCAACACATATAACAGTTTATGGGATCCTCTCAAACCCATCAAAACTAGCCATTCAAAATGAAAATAGATCTAATTGGGGTCTACGATCAGGTTAGTTCCCCTTGTTGGCTTAGCAAACATTCACCGCGTCAAACAATTGGTGCTAGAATGATGGCCTGAACCGTCGTCCACAACTTTTTATTTCACAAATGTCATGGATTCGAAAAGATTAATGCATGGATAGTAAAGGTCGAAAATATAATTCCTCCCATTTGGAAAAGCCTCATTTGAAGAAGAGACACTGTGGGAGTATCCTGTCACTCAGGAACAACCATTCAGAGTACTTACTCGGGCTTACGCTCGTTCCCTCTCTTAGCTCCCCATCTTTCACTCTTTACCTCTGACAACTAAAAGAAAGCGAAGGATCTATTCCACAAATGAAGAGACATCTATAGCCTCGTCTCTTGAAGATATTGTGCTAGAGTCCTTGCAAAGTATCGACACTCAGTGGGAAGAAATTCCTGAGGATCCACTCTCTGAAGGTAATCCCTGGCCCGGTTTTGGAAATCCTAATAAATAACACCTCGAAGAAACCTTCAGCCAAAACCTCCCTATCCATAATATGGCTAATGTTCCTCTTTCAGGTGGGAATCAACTTCAACAGAGTGGGAACTAACTAGCACCTCCTCTGGGAGCACTCCCTCACTGGCTCACTCAAGATGTTGTAGCGCTACTTGGGCAACAGCATCCCTTACCGAAGAGTGCAGAAAGAGTATTGCCTAAATTCGACCCTGAGCGAGGAGACACCACTGATAACCATATTCACCCTTTCTTCCTAGTTGTGCACATGTTGGGGATAGTGGATGAAGACATAGTATGTCACCTATTCCCTTTTACTCTGATTAGTGCGGCCTCCACATGGTACTTTAGCTTGAGAAGAGGATCAATCACCTCGTGGGCTACCTTTCAACACGCCTTTTTAGACAAGTATGGGGATGAAAAAACACCTGCAGCCTTAGTTTTATAACTATCTCATTTGAAAATGGAAACCAAAGAAAAGGTCAAGGGTTTAACATCTAGTTCAACACCTTTTTCAACAGAATCCCGGCTAATGCTAGACCTATTGAGGAGGTGCTCATGGAATTCTACATCACTGCTCTCCCTGCCCCTACTATGATGTGGGTCAAAAGGACTAACACACAAACCTTACAGGGTGCTATAGATGAAGCAGTAAAATTTGAGAATGAAATGATCAGTCTCACAACATGCCATCATACAACCTGACAAAAGAAAGCCTCTCAAGCATCCAAGAAGAATAATGGGGATGATAACAAAGGGGCTGAAATCAAAGAAAAGGATACCGCAGATGTGGAAGTTTTGTATCAGATCATTAAGAAGTTGACAAACGTAGTCATCAACATGAAAATGAATTTTGGAGAGAGTACAAGCGGGAATGGAGGAGACTATAATGGCATAAAACCTTTCAAACCTTTCTATCATAAGAAGACAGAAGGTGGTCATGGTCCACTTGCACTGCCTGCTCCGCCCAATGAAGGGAATTTAAATATGGAAGAGTTGGCTCTTATCGGATCACTCCTTAAAAATGAAGAACCTATAGTAGATTTGGAGCCAGAACAAGAAAACGATGAAGAATACCAAGTAGAAGAGCCCATTGGATGAAGAATCTCAAATCAATGTACTATGGGATTTCTATAAAAATGAGAATTATGATGATGAAGGAGATAGTATGACAGAAATCCACACTAATGAAATCCACACACGAAGTAAGGGGCCACTTGCACGCGTGATGAAGCCTATAGACTCGACCAAGAAAGATGTTCGCTCTTTGAAGCCATCCGCTCCCAAAGTTCCTATTGAGAAGGGTAGACCTAGTGGTGAGTCCATGAGTACTCTAGTTTTGAACTATCCATAGAAAGATAATACATCTCTGATTGCAATGAAGGTGACTCAAAATGGTAAACTCCCACCTAAGAATGGAAAAAAATGTATGTTTACTCTACCCTATCCTGTTTATAACATTGATTACAATATTGTGGATGATCTTAAGAAATCCTGAGATAATATCGCATACTTCGATTTGCTAAAATTAATGCAGCAAAGAGATCTACTCTTGAAAGCTATGAATGAACAGAATTTCAAATCCCCCATCAATCCAACTAGTCAAACCAAAACTTTGGTGTCTAAACCCATTAGTACCTCCAGCATCAGCTATAGAAGCCACTCTATCCAAAATGAATTGAACCCCCCAAGATGTCAGTGCAACCATGATAGGAAGGAAATCAAAATCCATGACTCCCCCTTTCCTTATCACATTTGAAATATTCAACATGAATGTACATAATTTCTTGGTAGAATCAGGTGCCTCATCCACTGTGATGCCTTACATTGTTGCTAAAAGACTTCGCGCGATACTCGAGAAAACTAGAATGAAAATTATGAAATTGGATAGAATGAATGTGAAAGTAATTGGAGAATTGAAAGATGTTGTTATGAAACCAGCTCACAAAAAGATAAAAAAAGATAGTTGAATGCCTTAGAATTCAGCCTCTTCGAGGGGGCAACCTCCTTTACATTACACAAATCAACAATTCTTAGATGATTGAAATGACAAAACCTCCTTTCTATATATAGGAGTCTAAGGAGTCACAATATAACCCAGCTGACCTAACGATAATAATATAAAGCCACAAAAATAACAATAGAGGGATTCTATGGGGCACAACAATAACAATATGGGGACAATAGGGGCACAATAATATTAATAAGGGGTACACCTACAATAGTAATGGGTTAATCACAAGTATTATAGGGACCCAACACTATCCAACCAATCTTCGATCCCTTTCTTAGTTGGATTCCAATGATACAACATCACACATCTCGCTATGTAGATCCTTGTCTCGGCAATGGAACCATTTGTTGGCTTGATGGGCCCTGACCCAGGTTCAACGTTATTCAGCCAAGTAAATCTGGTGCAGGTCTACAACTAACCACACATATACCCACAATATGCATTCAACACAATGATGCATTTACATCTATCCTAGGATATTTAACTCAACAAAGGAGTCAAATATGTAGACCATAAATGGTCAAGTGGCCCATTCATCGTTCCTGTGTATAGGAACTTCAATCATCCCACCTTTACCTCTTATCGAGACTCATAGATCACCCTTTTAACATTCATCATACCTTTTTAAAGAATGCTCCCTTTTATCATCTTCCCATCGGGACTTTAAACTCTTCGGAACCTTTCAGAACCTTGAATCCACGCTTATTTATGCTTCTTCTCCTTTTCGCACCTACCGTACAACTTTGGTACGAGTTCTGAGGCTATTCCTCATCACAATAAGCTATTGGCTTATTCCAAGGGGCATACACATATATGCACCATCCCTTCTCCGACTCTGATCTTCGATATCGGGTCGATTGACTTATGCTCGGCGTTAAAAGGCCTGTGCCATATAACTATCAGAATTATCATATGTGGGAATACAAAGGAAATCAACTCCTTACGGATTTCAAATATTATATATTCCTTTTCATATCCTTGTTGGGTCCGCCTCCTCTATGCTGCCTTCGTGCTCTTCGATAGCCCGACCTTCTGATCACCGATATGAAGACAACTCCGATTGCCGATATCGCTATCGACGATATCGTGACTCCGCTAAATTGCTGACCCTTGGTGCTTCCGATTGCTGATATGCGATTTAATCGTGACCGTTGATCTGGCCACGATCTAACGGTCCACGATTAATAACACTCACTCTTTGCAAACTTCCAAGGTTTATCCCGATGACTTTAAAAGGGCCTTCCACTGATACAACTTAATCTTGGTCGTTGATCTTAATGATCCAACGCTGATGAGCATCCAACCTCTATTTCTCGCTCACCTCTCTTACTTGGGTTTTTCCGGGTTTTCAATGGTTTTCCTCTGGTTTCTTCAAGGCTTCTTTCTTCCGCTGTGCTACTCTGATTTTCTGAACTTTACTCTCTCAGTCTGTTATCTCTCCAAAGCTTCTCTTCGCTTCCTTAATTGGATTCAAAGATCCCTTTTTGATTCTTCTGAATCATATTATGCCTATGCGTATCCTTTAGGATTTTTCCTTGAATCTCTTGCAACAAAGCCTACAATTTAAGTAATTCATTCATGGAAACATTCTTCAATACTTTGACTCAGTCAGAAATGAACTTTGAATATATATTAATGCAAAAGACAGAGATTACATTCGAGACTCCTCAGTCTCGCTCACACACATACACACAGGCCTGATTTTCCTATTAGTGGCCTCTTCCTCTACCCGTAGGCTTACATACATATATATATGGAAACATTAGTTCGGACCATTGAAGGTCCGATCACTCCTCTAACAAAAGCCTAAAACTCTACATGCATGCATACATGGCAAATAAGTCTCCTTGAGACTTTATCCATCTTTTCTCTATTTTAAAATAGAAAAGCCTCCTTATTGCTCAATTGTCCACATCTATTCTCCCTTTTATGCCTAAAAGCTCTCCCTTGCTCCTAGGATCATGGAACTACTCCTGTTCTCATTTATTTTTTTTGCGAGCATCTATTCACACTTAAAAACCTAAATATTAAATTGACTTGAGACTTAGGAAACTATTTCTTAAAATGCATGACCCCCTATGTCTACTATTTACAATGATTTTCCTTAGGCTGAATGCTCCTGCATCAGACTCCCAAAGTAGAAAATATTCATGATCTCCTGATCATGTGTCTTCTGATCTTTGTCTTCCTGGATCCCACACTTTGTTCTATAACTATCCAGATGCTTTGTTCCTTTACTGCTATTGTACTTCTATTGTCTTTTGCTCCATTTTCTTCTTCCTGTCAATCGGGTTCAAATTCTGATTGATCTTGCTTCTTGCTGTTACCATTTTCCTCCATTTGGTTTGCTGCATCATCATCTGCCACATTTCTTCAATTTCTATGTCCAGCATATCTTTGGGCTGGTCCATATTCTGCTTCTTACTTCTTTGTTCTAGGTTGTTGTTGTTGTCTTCTACGCTAGCTTTGCCTACTGCCCTTGTAGACATTGTTGTAGACTTTGCCTCCATTTTTTCCTTGCTTGTTATGCTTACTCCTGCTTGTCTTGCTGCCATTTTTGCTACCTCCCTATCTTCCTTACCCTCTTTCATGATTGAATCATGTCTGTTCAACGCTCTTTCCAGCAAATTAATTTCTCCATTCCATGGATTGAATTCTTCCACAAAATTCTCTTCTTCTCTCATCTTTATTTCACTGTTCATCTGTGCCAAATCTTCTTCAGCATCTACAACAAAACCTGCATTCACAAAACACTTGTTAAAATTAAAAACATAAGGTTGTTGTGCCTTATTTTCCTTTGGAAACAATTTAGTTTGCTGCTCTATTTCCTCTTCCTCTGTTAGCATATCAGTATGCTGATTCAAATTCTCAGAAGAATTCATGAGACTGTCCATTAGTCTCTCTTCCTCACCATCTGTTCTAATGATGCCTTCCTGCTCTTGTCCACTGTAGTGAACTTCTCTTCCTTTAACATGTTGCTGGTTATCTTTACTTTGAAATTGTTTGATTCCTACCGCCTCCTTACCATCTTTAAACAATCTCTGCTCAATCTCTTTGATCACATACTCATACTCATTCATGTTGTTTAATGAACCTGCAAAAAAATTATTGCATCTTCCTGTCTCCATGCCTACTTGAGACACATCTTCTTCTTCCGAAACTGTAATTGCAACTTCTATTCTACCGTCAGGTTCTCTCATCAGTTTAATCTCTTCTTCACACATAGCAAGCACTTCATCACAATGCTCTCTTCTTCCAACTTCATCCTTTACATGTTGTGTTACAGTATTAACTATCTTCCTTTGACCCTTGTACTCTCAAGGTATTTTTTCTATAGCAAATCATTACTTCCCTCATTCAAGAGGTCTTCTTCATCATACTCTGTTCTCCAAGAGTACTCCTCCAGACTTTCGATATCTTCAAAAGATTGTCCATCCTCTTCAAAGCACTCCTTGGTTAAATCCCTTGCATAGGGTTCCCCCTTCTTAACATCTTTTAGTAGATGTCATTCTTCTCTACTGTCTATCTCAACAGTTTCCATGGCTATCTCTACTGTGCCCATCATCATAGTGAATTGATGATCTTTTACCATGTTTTAAGCTAATATAGTCTCTTGCCGTTTATCTTCTATTTTGAAGATATCTTCAAATGGCTACTTTTCGCTTGCAATATCTTCCATCATACACAAACTATCAGTTTTAAAAATATAAGACCCTATGGTCTCACTTGATGGTTCAGCGATCATATCTCCTTGCTGTTCTAAATCATTCATATGATTCAAAAATTCTTCGATGGTCTCTTCTTCAATCTCCTCAAGCCCTTCACTTAGTTGCTTGACATCTTCCACCATATATATATGAGATCTATCTACCTCATCTTCTTCCAGAACATAATTTTGATTTTGCTGGTCTTTTTCCTTCTTCATGACAATATCAGCTAATTGTCCTTCACCTGCAAACATGCAAAAATTGTCAGTTTTAAAATCATGTGACCCTTTGGCCTTACTTGAAGTTTCAGTCTTCAAGTCTTCATCTTCACCTTCTCCCAGAAATTCTCCTTGTTCTGGTTCATAAATGTACTCTTCCATTTCCATTTCCAACTTAGCTTCCTTGAGTTTTTCCTTCAGCCACCTTACTTTCTTTTGTTGTAGCCTTCTCTGCATCTCATGCCATTCCACTGGCTTCTTCCTCAATATCCAACCTAGTCTCTCGCTTTCCTCAAGCATTCTCCTTAATGCATTGAGTTGTTCTTTTAATTCAGCAACCTCTTTGTCAATTTATTCTTGACTCATCCTCTTGCCATTTTCCTTGGCATCCTTCTTCTCATATCTTCTACTTTGGCTTCTCTCTGAACCTCTGCTATGAATATCAGTAGTCATCTTCTTTTCTTCTATCTTCATGAGCTCCTTTGCAACAAGCCTCTCCAACAGCTAGTCCTCCTGAATGCAATCTTACCTCACTAAGCTCTCCTCACTCAGTATTTCAGTAAGCACGAGTCCTCTATCTGGAACCTCTTCTTGAGCAACACCTTTGCTCCTTCTAGGCTTCTGCAATATCTCACTTTCTCTTGAGAACACTTTAGCTGTCCTCTCTATCCAATCTCTAGTTGGATTATTCAGGTTCACTGCCACTTCTCCTTTAGAGTATTCTCCTTACTCTATCTTCAAGAACTCACATGTTCTTCTCTTACAACTTCTCTTGCTGTCACCTGTGTATTAGTATAAAAAACATACATTCTTAATTTAAAACAGAACAATTTACCTCACCTTCAAGATCTCAGCATGATCTTGTTTCACCCATTCTTTTGCACTTTGAATGGATTGTCCTCTGTTTTGTCTCCAAGTCCTCTTTCCTTTAGAACCTGTGCTAAGAAATCTTGCTTTCTCTTTCCTTCAAAGAATCCTATGTTCCTACTTACTCCAAGCCTCTGTTGGAACTGCTACAATCTCCCACTGTAGTCTTTATCATTCAACACATTACCTTTTCCTGTGTACAAATTCCTTTTCGCAGAAATCTTCCCCGCTTTATTTATGCTCTGATAGTAATTCTGCTTTGACCTCAATTCTGCTCTGATACCACTAATGGTGCTGGTCTACAACTAACCGCACATATACCCACAGTATGCATTCAACACAATGATGCATTTACATCTATCCCAGGATATTTAAGTCAACGAAGGAGTCAAATCTGCAGACCATAAATGGTCAAGTGGCCCATTCATCGTTCATGTGTATAGGAACTTCAATCACCCCGCCTTTACCTCTTATCGGGACTCATAGATCACCCTTTTAACATTCATCATCTCTTTTTAAAGAATGCTCCCTTTTATCATCTTCCCATCGGGACTTTAAACTCTTTAAAACCTTTCAGAATCTTGAATCCACGCTTATATATGCTTCTTCTCCTTTTCACGCCTACCGTACAGCTTTGGTATGAGTTTCGAGGCTATTCCTCATCACAATCGGCTATCGACTTATTCCAACGGGCATACACATATATGCACCATCCCTTCTCCGACTCCGATCTCTGATATCGTGTCGATTAACATATGCTCAGTGTTAAAAGGCCTGCGCCATATAACTATCAGAATTATCATATATGGGAATACAAAGGAAATCCATTCCTTACGGATTTCAAATATTATTTATTCTTGTTCATATCCTCGTCAAGTCTGCCTCCTCTATGCTGCCTTCGTGCTCTCCGATAGCCCAACCTTCCGATCGCCGATATGAATCCAACTCTGATCACCAATATCGCTATCGGCGATATCGCGACTCCGCTAAATTGCTAACCCTTGGCGCTTCTGATCACCGATATGTGATTTAATCATCATCATTGATCTGGCCATGATCTAACGGTCCACGATTAATCACGCTCACTCTTTGCAAACTTCCAAGGTTTATCTCGATGACTTTAAAAGGGCCTTCCGCCGATGCGACTTAATCTTGGTTGTTGATCTTAATGATCCAACAACTGTTGAGCATCCAACCTCTATTTCTCGCTCGCCTCTCTTACTTGGGTTTTTCCACGTTTTCAATGGTTTTCCTCCTGTTTCTTCAAGGCTTCTTTCTTCCACTGCGCTACTCTGATTTTCTGAACATTACTCTCTCACTTTGTTATCTCTCTAAAGCTTCTCTTCACTTCCTTAATTGGATTCAAAGACCCCTTTTTGATTCTTCTGAATCATATTATGCCTCTGCATATCCTTCAGGATTCTACCTCGAATCTCCTGCAACAAAGCCTACAATTTAAGTAATTCATTCATGGAAACATTCTTCAATACTCTGACTCAGTCAAAAATGAACTCTGAATATATATTAATGAAAAAGACAGAGATTACATTCGAGACTCCTTGTTCTTGCTCACACACATAGACACAGGCCTGATTTTCCTATTAGTGGCCTCTTCCTCTGCCCATAGGCTTACATACATATATACATACATACATATCTATATCTATATATATATTATTATATATATTATATTATTATATATATATATTATATATATATATATATATTATATATATATTAATAATATATATATATATATATATATATATTTATAATATAGTATATATATAATATTATATTAATATATATATATATATATATTATATAATATATATGGAAACATTGGTTCGGGTCATTGAAGGTCCGAACACTCCTCTAACAAAAGCCTAAAACTCTACATGCATGCATACATGGTAGATAAGCCTCCTTAAGACTTTATTCCATCTTTTCTCTGTTTTAAAACAGAAAATCCTCCTTATCGCTTAATGGTCCACATATATTCTCCCTTTTATGCCTAAAAGCTCTCCCTTGCTCCTAGGATAATGGAACTACTCATGTTCTCATTTATTTGTTTTGAGAGCATCTAATCACACTTAAAAGCCTAAATATTAAATTGACTTGAGACTTAGGAAACTATTTCTTAAAATGCATGACCCCCTATGTCTACTATTTACAATGATTTTCCTTTGGCTGAATGCTCCTGCATCAAAATCCCTACACTACTGGCCTTTTTGGCATCATCCCGCGGAGCGCGGACTGAAGTCTCAGCTAAAGCAGTATGGGGGGATGCAGGAACCAAGTTTCTGCACCTTGAGATGGTCATGATGTCGATCTATACTTCTGAATCCTACCTTCGTGCAGATTGATAAGCCTTTAGGGCTTATCGATGTTCCTTTTCCATCCTTCAATACCTCCATGAAGGTATCCGACTGATCTTTGCATAGCCCTAACCATAGGTCCAGGCACTTACGCGCCCCTGTGGCTACATTACTATATAAGTTCCCAAGTTATCTTAATTGTTACGTAATCTACCACGCATTTACAGTTATCTTCGCGTAAACCTATATTATTGCTCGTGTTCAATTAACATATATAATTACATACATTCGCGCATCAAATAAGCATTATAATGTAAACCCAGATCGTCACATAATATAATAAGATGCAATAAACAAAGACAAGATACACAATAATTTGCAGAATACTTCTTTTTATTGATAACTTAAGTTCAGTACAGACTCCATCCACACCCGCACACACAGCTATAGGGGTCCACGCACTCAGCTATGAACTTCCACCCTAGGCCTTTGCGCACTGTGCTACAAAGCCTATACCTACGCTAAGACTCCCCTTTTTATATAATCCCATGGTCTATGGACCATGGGTAGATCTTTACAGTTGACATAAGACTTTACAAAACAAGGGCAGACAACCATTTACAATTCTTCACATCTTAGTGCTCCGCGACCACAAAATGTGGAGACTTTACATCTTTATTCCAAAATTTGGGCTTTCTGCCCCAAAACATGGGATTTTAGCCCCAAAACTGACTCTTGGGGGAACCCGTTCCCAACAAATCATCATCAAGAAGGCATATTCAATTGTCAACAATAAAGGAGTAGTGGTATTCAACATCATCAAGAAGGAATCTAATTGAAGATATCATCATCAAAGGAGCATCTTCACTTTACATGTAAGTATTCTATATTTTATGTCTCGATATATAATGACTTCTTTCTACAAGGAGAACAAAAAACTTGTTGGGACATCAAATTATCTTGCATGGAATAAGAGAATAGATTTGATCCTCATAGAAAATGAAGTTAGTGAATATGTCACGGGCTCAATCACCAAAAATCCTCAAGAGAAATATCAAGCACTATCAAAATATATCAAAGGATAAGTAAGGGCTCAGAGAATCCTCATTGAATCAATTAAGGATTTCCTCATTCACTCTATAGCTAAGTTGAAGCCATCAAAAGAGATCTATGAAAAATTGGTGGAAATGTTCTCTATAAGTACTACAAGAGAAATTGTGTTGTTAAGATCCAAACTATACAAGATTAAGGTATCAAAGGAAGAAGGGGTAGCCTCATACCTTATGAAAGTATCTCAAATAAGAGATCAACTACAAGATCTAGGAGAAGTAATGTATGATAGAGAGATGACCACCATTGTGCTCAATGCACTACAAGATGAATGGGGAAACTTTGTATCAAGTATCTATGGGAAGAAAGAAAATACTCCATTAAATTATCTTTGGTCATTATGAAAAATTGAAGAAACCAGTTTGAAGGAAAAGAATGATGTTCGATCAAGTGAGCAAAATCAAGCATATGCAACTATGGAAAGGAAGAAAGGAAACTCTCGGAAAATATTTCAAAAGAAAATTGACATGTCTAAGATTCATTGCTATGAATTTAATGAATATGGACATTTCAAAAGGAATTGTTCTAAACTCAAGAAGGAAAACAAGAAGAGAAAGGAAATAAATGAAGCCTGTGTCACCAAAGAAGTAGAAGAACCTGAAAAGAAGAAGTCAAAGAAGGAAGAAGTCAAAGAAATAAGAAGTCAAATAAGGAAGAAGTGCGAGATAACATCATATACTTAGTTCTTTTAAGTTTGTAGAAGATGCAAGTCATGATGGAAAGAATCACATGTATGATATGATGAATTATAACAGAGATTGAGATGACATCATCATAAAGGCATGGAAGGATAGCCGAAGTAAAATTCTATATGGTTGAAGTAGTCATAGTACATGATAGAAAGGAAGTAAATCATGGAATCTTCATTGGAAGCATAAAAGTATAACCAAATTAATGGATTGAATGATTGAAGCAAGTCATCTAGCAATATAAGAAGATAAAAGTTTGTCACACATCATCTTGATTAAAAGGAAGCATTTTCAGAATTAATATAATCAAGATCCTCCATTGAAATATTTGTTAGAAGATTCATCTCTACTTATAAGAAGAAAGTGTCTCGTAGATAGTATACATTCCATCTAGCATGGAATCCACGGTTTAGAAGGATGAAGGTATGATGAAAAAGGTGTGCAACATGTCAAGTTTATTGAAGTTTTTTCATCTCCTTCAAGCAAGGAAAGTAAGCTGAATAAAAAAGAAAATTATAGATGGCGACCACCATGAACGAAGAGGTTGCATATATTTGGTTATACTATAATATATATATATATATTATATTATAGATATATATAAAAAAGGAAATTATAGATGACCACATGAACGAAGATGTATGTATATAATTTTTTATATATATATATATAATATATATATATATTTATATATATATATATATAAATATTATTTATTATAAGATAAAATTCATGCCATAATATTGGTTGCAGATAAAATGGCTATAAATACATGCGTTTGAAGAATATGAGGTGGTGGAACTATGGTTGTTATGATAAGGAACTATGTAGAAAATCTCGAGGAAGCAATTTGTGAAGAAAGAAAGGTGAAACATAGAGTTCATGAAAGATGTATCTATAGTCACATAAGATAAAATAAGTGATCAACATCTGATAACAAGAAGGATTAGCTATGACATCTCTATGGAGAAGGTATGAAGACCTTGATATGTATGTTGGAGAAGGAGAACCTTGGTAATGTATGTCTTGTAGATGGATTCATATAGTATGCGAAAGGATGTTGATGTTGCAAGAAGAAGATTTCATGACAAAGGGCCATCATAAAGAGGTAATATTGATTTGATGTTCATTTTTTATTTTTAAAAGAAAGCATCTGGTTGGGTTGTAACAAGGCTCCCGAAAGAGGGTTGTAAAAGTTCATCGACAACTAAGATTGGATGGAATATCCTAAAGGACACATGACTTGGAAAAGGTAGCAGTATAAATGATAACCAGATGATGACAAGAAGGTCACTTCTTGATGAAGAGATGGATGACATGACTATTGGTTCAAGACTACTTTTCATTGAATGGAAGTGATAGAGAAGATGGTTGATGCCCTATAAAAGAAGTTCATAGAAGAAGATGGCCCATGATGAAGAAGTTTTAAGTTAATTTCATGGCATGATGATGCAGAAAGGAGGAGCTCTATAATAAGCTTATAATATAATGATCTCCACCAAAGAGCAGATAACTGTTGTTGAAAACAAGTACCTAATTAAGAGGGAGATTGGGTAAGTCCCTAGTTAAGAGGGAACTTGGGTATATTCATTTTAAAGAAATGAGTAGATCCTCCCTAGTTGAGTGGGAAATATAGAAACATCAATCTTTTCTTCATTATGAAGAAAGAATGGAGGATTTGGTAAGCATCCGAGAATGATACCGATACTCTTTGAGGATGAGGTAGGTCATCCAATAGGTAAGAGTAGTTGAAGAGGAAATTCCTTGAGGATGTGGTAATCCAAGACAGGAATGGTCCTAGAAGGATATACCTTGTGAACATCCAAATGGGGTATATGCCTTGAGAGAAAATGATGAAGGTGCCTATAAATCATTGTCTCCCCAACATTGTGCTATAATCTAGTGGAGAGATAGAGTTCTTAGTCAAGGCCTTGCTATATGACAATGTTGGTTTATAGGATGAGATGCATTGATATAAGATAAGAATATAACTTATGATATGGCTTACCGATCCAACTCTTCTTATGGAATTATTTAGTATGAGAATGCCCATGTACCTTGTATGGATTATGAATACCTCCCTAGTTAAGAGGAAGCGT
>APFE031222365.1:0-10811 GCA_000404065.3 Pinus taeda
CATATTTTTATCATTATTTTAGGGTTTTAGTTTTAATTGCTAAATAAATTGACTAGTGATGCTTACATGGTATTTTTCGTTGCTAAAATTATCCTTTTTTTATCAAGGCATTTGTCAAAACTTGAATTTATTGATTCAATATTGAGTGGGTCTCCTTTCCATCCCATTATACTGCTAAATACTACACATCAAGCTTGCCAAGCTCCATATATTCACCTTCCTCTAAGTGTGTTAGGTCTCTAATTTCTTAATCCATTTATATGTCGTTGTAGTCTCCACTATTGTTGTTTCTTCACTTGATTATATATCATTCTTTCCCATGTTTCTTATCACTGGTGGGATTACTCCTTAGGATTATTGGTAACGTTGTTTAATGTTTCCACCATGTTCTTAGATAACATTTCATACCAATTACATGATTTTTTCCAATGAAATCAACATCCAAGGAGGGTTTTCTACCTAATTTTTTCTTTCTTACCACATTTTCAAAACTCCTAGGTTCTTTCTCCATTTATGGTTTAGGGATAGAGGAATCTTGTTTAAGAGGAAACTCCCTAAATAGGTTCCCGTGCCTATGATATTTGTGTTGATGCTGCTTATCGTGATGAAAGTCCTCCTAGCAACATCCATTCGAATGAGCCTAAATGAAGAACATATATTGGTAACATCAATACTTGATCATTGTCCCATGTCTTGAAAAGTGTATTAGTTGTTTGGAAAATACGAGGATGCAAGTTTGGGGAATAGTTTTGTCTAAGGAATACATTATTTTAACTATGAATTTTCTTTCTAGTCTCCTAGGATAAACTTTTAGTTGTTCAATATTGTATGCAAACTAAAAGAAGATTAAGAAAATATATCTAAAATTACAACAAAATAAAAAAAGAGCAAGGCGGAGCAAGAAGGAAAAACAATGAAAATAGTTTGTACACTTCAAACCATACAAAGTAATATGTGCATGTTATTTTGAGAAGAAAAATCTGTAAGTAAACAAACAAATCGAATAACCAAAATAAGATAAATTATCTCACTTCCCATATGATTAACAAAAAGAGATAAACGCACGAGTAATTCACTATAAAATGTATTTTCAAATATTTAAAACATTTAGTATTAAAGTAGCAAAAAATATTTAAAATGTATTTAAATTATCAATATTAAAAAAAATAACACATTTTGAATAGAAATTTACATACTAGCACAATTACAAAAATTAAATGGCTAGTAAATGTTAGTAATTATCAATCCATAATAAGAATCAAAACATTTACTTCATAATACATCTCACATTGCTAAATGATATTTATAAAATCATTATTATTATTATTTATTATATAGACAACATATATTCAATAAACCATGGAAGAAGATTTTTATCCATGAAGATTTATATCCAGTTTATTATGGAATTTCTTAATCTATAAATAGGGTATGTTACAAGACCATGGGCTCGGGCCATGGCTTTTCAATATCACATGTCGAAAAAACCATAACTCATTTCATATGAAGCTTGCTCATATGATATTTTGATAACTAATCAATTAACTAAAATGACAAAAAAAACGTAGCTACCTTGCACTTAAATCATAGTCTTTGATTTGTGTATACTACTAAAAATATCATAGAATATTTAATGGTCATATCATAAATCTAATAATAATTAATAATTACATTAACATTTTGGAATCCCTATTCTATTTTAAGAAAAAACATTTTTATGGATATAATTAAATTTGACTTCATCTTAACTTTGAGTTATCAATCACATTTGAAATGGGTGTACATATAATTTCATATAAGACACTTGAGATTTTAAAATTAAAAAATGCTTGAGTTACCGATCACATTTGAAATGGGTGAACATATAATCTTATATAAGAAACTTGGGATTTTCAAATTAAAAAATACATGTCAAACTTAAGAGTAAATATATTACTATTAAACCCTAAATAAAGACATGTTATATATATTATTAAATATTGAATCTTAAATGAAAACTTGGCATATATATTATTGAATATTAAAACTTAGATAAAGACATGTTATATATTATTGAATACATAAAAATGGAAGAAATAGATAAATGTAACCAGTTCTCTTGACTCATTTCTAATAATATTGAAACATTAATGGTTAATACTCACTTCTAACAACATTGAAAAATTATTGATTAATAGTAGAAAACACTGAACAAGAAAGAGTCTGCGTTAGGTTAAATAAAGTATAACTCACTTCTAGTAACATTAAATGAAAACTTGGCATATATATTATTGAATATTAAAACTTAAATAAAGACATGCTGCTATATATTATTGAATAGATAAAAATGGAAAAAATAGATAAATGTAACCAGCTCTCTTGACTCATTTCTAGTAATATTGAAACATTAATGGTTAATACTCACTTCTAACAACATTGAAAAATTACTAATTAATAGTAAAAAAGACTGAACAAGAAAGAGCCTGCGTTAGGTTAAATAAAGTATAACTCACTTCTAGTAACATTGAAACATTAATGGTTAATAGTAGAAAGCACGGGATGAGAGAAAATCTACGCTAAGTTAAACAGAGTATCTATTGTTACAGAGCAAAACAAGTAAAATTTAATTTCGAATAAAAAAACTTACGATTTTCAATTTAAAAAAGCTTTAAAATTCTATTGGTGTTGAAGCTAAATGAAAGACAACCAATTATATTATATTGAATTGCTTATGGCCAAAAGTAGTTGAGGACCAGAAAATCTCGGCGTAAAGTAATATTTACAGAATATCAAAGATTCTACCTTAAATTCAAATTCAAGCCTGACGACTTGGAGGTGAAAAGAATTTCCTGAAAAACATCTCAATCATCCTTTTCGTTAAGAAAACCCAACTGTTTTGCACGAGAATTTCAAGAAAAGCATCTCACGTAGTCCTTTTTTGGATGTGAAAAGAATTTCAAAAAAGGCATCTCAGGATTTTATTTACTTTATGTTTCTTGTATTTGATGATGATGATGATGATGATGATTATGATGATGATGGTTAACGTCCACTGAGACCAAATTGGTCTATCGGACCTACAATTTTTAATTTTTACTTGTCTGGCTCCTCGTCTTTCTTGGCGAGATTGGTGTTGTAGCTTTCTTTCTTTTCTCTACGGTCTTCCAACTTCCTTTGTCTTGCATCTCCTTCATCTCTTCTGGTTCTTGGGACATTGGTGTCTTAGCTTCGCGATCTAAAGTCGAAGAAGTTTGGTTTAGGAGATCTGCTTTGCTGTTAAATGAAAATTTATTTTCTGCGGTATTCAAGTCCTCATAAATGTTGATTTGTTGAGGCGGGCTTTCTCCTTGCTTGCTTTGGGAGTGGTTTCCTTCTTCCTTGATTTCTTGTGACTCAGAGTTTTCTATAGAATATTCTTCTTTGATGACAGTGTAGTGTTCTTTTTGTGCTCCTTCCCACCATGTAGCTCTGTGGTGGTTTTTTCTAGCAAAATTTTTCTCAGAGGCTTTTGGGAAATTTTTGGCTAGATGCCCCGTCTCAAAGCACGATCGACATCTGAAGAGGACACTTTCATAATCAAGCTTCTGGTTCCACACATAGTCTTTACTTGTTAGGTTTATTTTAGCTCGGAATCCCGCGCTGAAATCCATTTCCACACAGATGCGTGCATAGGTGGTTCTGGCATATTCCTCTGTTTCTGGGCACCTGCAGTAAAATTTACCAATTGCATTTCCAATGGCTTTTAGCGAGGAGAGATTCCAGAGATGCAAGGGTAGGCTTGGCAATCTCACCCAAACTGGTGCTGAGGTTATCACTACTGTAGAGGGATCGAATGATGGGTTCCATGGCTTCATGAATAGGCCTGATTTTTCCCAAAACCAAGGGCCGAAATCTAAAATACATTGTCTGCTTTCAGGATTTTCAAAATCTACTATAAAGAAACCTCTAGCACAGGGGTAGATATTAATTTCATCAGAAATGATAGGCTTCCATAACTCCGAGATCCAATTGTGGAGTGCTGTCAACTGCGGCCAAAAACCATTGAACCGGCAAATTAGGGCACTTTCGGAGAACTTCAAAGCTTCATCGAGTGAGTCCTGGACCACTTGGTTAGTGGGAGCTGGGGCTTCACTTACGATATGGGCAGGAGATTGCCCTCCAGAGGCGGATGAGCCACCAGTTATTTTTGCGAAGCTCAGAGCCATATTTTACGCAGATCTGTCTCAAAATGCCTAGATCTGAGCCACCGAGACTTCTGAGATCCGCAGAAGAGGAAAACCGAGACTTCTGAGATCCGCAGAAGAGGAAAACCGAGACTTCTGAGATCCGCAGAAGATAGATCCACCACCGAAGAAGAGGAAAACTGCTGCAGGGAACGGCGCTTCTGAGATCTGGGCCACCGAAGAATCGCAGATCGGAAGAGTGCCGAGGGATAGATCAGTGAAAGAGCCACAGGGAACGATGCTTTTGAGATCTGAGCCACCGAATACTATGCCGCGTTTTACCACCGAATAGAGTGCCGAGGGCCGCAGATCCGTCGATCGGAAGAGGGCCGCAGATCCACAGATCGGAAGAGAGAATCCGCAGATCGGAAGAACCCTTATAGTCTGATAGTTTTATAAAAATCGATATTTCCAAAACTAATAATAGTTTAGAACGTCACCTTCTTTCAAGTAAACCCGTAACCAACCCTATCAATATGTGATTCCTATATCCAGCATAACCCATAACCCACATTATCATCTTCTTTGCCCATAACCTATATCCAACAAAGTACTTTTATATAACTGTAATCATTGCTTTATATAACTGTAGTCATTGTTCGATTTGTGTGATATGAAGTAACTGTAGGACAAGACCAATGCCATCGTTCACTTACAATGCCAACATAACAATGACAATGTCAATAACAATAAAATTCATTTTTTTTATGTCTCGAAATAACAATGCCATCGTTCATCGACTAAAATTCAGGGGACGTCTGTATGTAACTTCTTTGTTTTCATTGATGTCTGCATGCCATTATCTCTTTCCGACAGCCTCCTTTTTTACGGACGTGTTTTCAATTTGCTATTAATTTTATATATGAATTTTATAATTAATATATTCTAATCATTCTCATATCATTATACATTTTAAACTTTAATTTTTGAACTCTTTTTAAATTTTTATATAAATTGTTTTCATTTTATCTTTTTAAATATTTGATTTTCTTATTTTAAATATTTAATTTATTTAATAAATAATTATATTAAATTATCTTAATATTAAATTAAATTAATACCATTATTGTTCTATATTCTATCTTATATTTTCTGGTATTTGATTTATATTTATATAGTTATTAGTGAATAATTTTTTTAGTTAATTATTATATTTGAATTGTTTAATTATGGAAACATGAAGCTTCTTATGGAAACTCTAGTGAAAATTTTAAAAATAGGAGAAGATGGAGGCTCCAACTTAGAGGTCAGTTTAGAGGGGAAATCAGGGACATGGATTAACCAAAGAGAAAATCTAAGAAATAACATGAAAAGGAACAACCCAATTCAAGTGGCATGAACCATTCACAATTATCGTTCAAGACGGAAGAAAAACTCTACATTAAGCCATATCAAGGTGAGATTAATTGTTTGAAGTTAAATCACTAATTATATTTGTTAGAGGTTTATTTTAGAGTTGACCACACAGATGAGGGACCTAAAATTTGATTTTATCATTTGATATTATAGGGACATTCCGTAACTTGGTGGGAAATCCATACGAAAACCTTCAGACTAGAGGGATACCCTGTAGTGATTAAGTGGGAAGATTTCAATATCCTCATCATGTAGTTTTACCATATTGGGTATGTGTGAGAACAATGGATCTAGAAGAATTACCTTGGGTAGATATAAGTGCTTAGTGTATAGGAGTACACCACGAAATTTAGGAAGATGGAGATAATTTTTAGTATCTCCACAAAGAACCATACATGTTTCTCAAGTATATGGGGGTTATAAAGAACCATCAATGCAAGAAACAAATGTTGTTTAAACCCATAACGAAGAATGGGGATTATGTACAGGCACAATAATAATATAAAATAAGGAAAAACAACTAGGTCAAAGTAGAAAGAGCACCATAGAGCTTCCTAGAAAGGGAAAGAAAAAAATATAACAGCGATAACACACTAGTGAATATATCGTAGCAACAACTATAACCACTATAACATTGTTGGTCTTATACAGAAGAAGTGTTAGAAGTTGTATCTAGAGCTAAACCCAAAGAACCAAAAGAAATATTCTAAGAAGAATAATCTCATGGCCATAGATTCAAGTAATTAGCTGGAAAGAAGCTCATATATGGATGAGGAAGAGAAATAAATGACCATTCTCTTCCTTAGAAAGACACGAATAGAGAAGGCTAAAATTGATATTCTATTCAACTTGAGATGATAGAAAAATTTCATAGCAATAAATCTAGTCTTGAAACTAGCACTAGAGACTCATGACAATTCTAGCCCATAACGATTAAGATGTGTCAAAGTTAGAGGTTGACTGAAGGTATTCATTTAAATTTAATTATGGTTGAATCATTCATCAAGATAACTATTTGATTGTTGGGTTACACTATTACAAATTTGAGTTAATTGTATGCTTATCTAAACATTGAAAATCTATATTTTAGTGACAACTCTTATTCATATTAAAGATAGGCAATGAATTTGAATAGACATGCATATTATCACTTATAACTATTTAGTAGATTGATGACAAGTTTATCTTTTTTTAGTCATGATTATATTAAGAACTATTTCTTTAATGAAATTATACCACTTATTTTCAATTCATTTTATTTGAATATAGAGGTATGTGCAGCACAATACCAATTTATTGGTAGTTGAATGTATATATTTGTTCAAATAAGTAGCAAGTAGTAGAATTATTTCCTTCTCTTATTTACTTGACTTTTATTCTAAATTAAAGTTGGTCCAAATTTCAATATTTTTCTCTTGATTGAGAGGATGATTGATCCTTCTTTTAATCGAGTTAGATTTAATATATCCTTTTGATTGCTTCCATAATAGATTATATTTTATTTGCATTTAGATTTAGATTTAGATTTAGTTCTCATATTTTAGAATTTTCCTTACATATGAGAAACTGCATTGGTGGTTTGGTTGAGTCCTTATGTCAGCTTAATAACTACATTACAAGCATGCTACAAGAGGGTAAGTTTGATCGAATTTTCTCGTTGATAAGTTATTAGAAACACCAAAATTCAACAGGGAGAGAGAGGGTAATTTGACCCATTTGAACAAGTCATAATCACCTTTTCAAAAGGATAAGGATTTCGTTGGGACCATGACTGGGCGAACTACCCACTGTTGATTTCATTCATTTTTTTCCATCAACAGGCTTGAAGGATAGGATCAAAAAAACCTATTGTTTGTAGATAAAACCCTAGAGATAGACCTATTAGATCAATGTTTTTGTTAAAAGAAGAAACCCTAGCTCATGCAAGGAAGGAGAGAAAAGAAACATGTTAATTATGAGGATGAGGATGATGAGTTGGCATATGGATTTCAATGACTCCTGCAAGGAGGAAAATATCAAGAGGGAGTTGACAATTCTTGAAAAAGATAAGTACTTTGTATATCTATTCCTTGATTATTATTGTTTTACTATTAATTAGTCTCTTATCTTTGTTTTTTTTGTTGGGTTATAATTTTTCTTCCATGGTCTCCTAGTGAGGGTTGAAGGTACATCGTGAAGGTTGACAAGGCTCTAGAAACAAATGGAAGTGCTGGAAGAATGAGGAAAATTTTGTGACAAGAGGGTTCTCCCAGGATCAATAATGTGTTCAAGAGAGAAATTGTATTAATCGTACCTAACGACGAGAAGAGCTCCTAGATTAGAGGGAGCGGGTAGGCCATCAAATTTGAAGAATGCTATGATGGAGGAAATTGTGTTGAAGACAAGTGGGTGGTGACTTCCATGTGAATATGAAGATGAATTATGTGGTATATGGAAACAAGGAGAAGTACACAGAAATAATCATGAAGATTCTCAGAGAAAAAGTGAGTCGACTATGTGGAGACTCCAGTTTCCAGGTACACTTATGTTACAACTGTTATTTTTCATGCTTATATTATTGTTTGAAAATTACATGAAGTGGATGTGGAGACCTCTTTCCCCAATGGATTATTTCAGGAAGAAGAAGTGCACATAGAGCTACCTAAGGGATTTGTGTTACATGAGAGGGAATCTCATTTTTACAAAATAAAGAAGGTTTTGTACGGACCTTAGACATGACATTTTTGGATATAGGGATAGCAAATATCCTAGTAGACCTCTTTAACATATGACTTGCCTCTGACAGAAGCGAAAGAACTCACGTGATAGAGGGAGTAGTAGTGGAAAGAGGATTTTCCTTCATGACCTGGGTTTGACCTAGGTTTGATTACTAGTTAGTTCTAATTTATTTTGACTTGAAAGATCATACTAGTATCTCTTATTGAAATGAACAATTTTTCTAAGGAAAGGTTGTTGTTTTTTTCCCTAGTTAGGGTTTTCCCAAGGTAAAAATGTGTGTCACTTTTGTTTTCTTGTCCCTTCATGATCCTACTCTCATTATTGTTTTATTTTTTATATTTCCTATGTATAATTTACTAATGATGAATGTGATATAATATGATTTGGTTAATGAGTCACTGGAACATAATTGTTAGTGTAGTAACCATGAAAATTCAACAAAGTGGAGCACAAAATATAGCTATTTTCAGACTCTCCACTACCAAACATTGGCTCGTACAAGTGGAATTTATATAAACAAAAAGTGGGAAGAAGCAGTTGCAACAACTAACAGAACAAAATGTTTCTCGACCAAGTACCTCATCATGTGGTTCACCCATTATAATTGTGCCTAAGAATTATGCAACATGATAGATGTGCATTCATTACAAGGTTTTATAAAACAATATGGTCATGATAAAGTAACCCTTTCCTAAGATAGATGATCTATTGGATGAATTGTAGCAAAAAATATACTTCACCAACTCGACTTAAAGTCAAGGGATCACCAGGTTTGAGAATGTGAAGAGGATACCTAGAAGACTTCCTTTAAAGCCAAAGATGGTGTGTATGATGATTAATTATGTTTTTTGGCATATGCAATGCACCAAGTACATTCATGAGGTTAATGAATGATATATTTCACCCTTTTATAGGTTCATTTTGTATTTCTCATGTGGATGATATACTAGAACACTGCTACCTAGGAGCACCTCTCCCATTTAATGTAGTTGTTAGAGACAATGAAGAAGCACCAATTGTTGGCACATCCCAAGAAGTATGATTCTGCATAGTAGAATCACATCTGAAGAAGTGTGATTCTGCACCGACTATTAGTATCTCTCTCTCCCTCCTACTTCCATCCCCTCTCTCTCTATCCCTCTTTCCCTCTTTCCCTCTCTCCCTCTCTCCCTCTCTCCCTCCCTCCCTCTCTACCTCCCCCCCGCCTCCCATCTCTCCCTCCCCTCCCCCAACCTCCTTCCTTGCTCTCTCCCTCTCCCTCTCTCTCTCTCTCTCTCCCTCCCTCCCTCCCGCAACCTCCTTCCCCCTCTCTCCCTCCTCCTCTCTCTCTTTATTCCTCCCTCGCTCCCTCCCTCCCTCTTTCCCTCCCTCCCTCTCTCTTCCTCTCTCTCCCTCTCTCCCATCCGTCTCTCTCTCGACCGCTCTCTCTCTCTCGCCCCCCTCTTTGTCTCTCTCTCTCTCCCCCTCTTTCTCTCCCTCCCTCTATCCTTCCCCACACATCCTCCCTCTCTCTCCCTCGCTCTCTCCCTCTCTTTCTCTCCCGAACTCTCCCCCTCCTCATGTATCTCTCCCTCCCTCCCTCTCTTTCTCTCTCTCCTTCCCTCCCTCCCTCTCTCTCTCTCTCCCTGTCTTTTTCTCACTCTCACCTTCTCTCTACCTCCACCTCTCCCTCTCGCTCCCCCCTCCCTCTTCCCCTTCCTCTCTCTTCCTATCTCACTTTCTCCACCCCCTCTCTCTCTATCTATCTACCTATCTATATTTCTCTCACTCCTTGTCTCTCTCTCCCTCTCTTTATCTCTATATCTCCCTCATTATCTATCTCCTCCTTGCTCTCTCTCTCTCCCATCTCTCCATTTTCCTATGCCTCTCTTTCTCTCTCTCTTGTATTCTCTCCCTCTCTATCTCTCTCTCCATCACACTCCCTCTCTATCATTCTATCATCCTCTCTCTCCCTCTCTCTTCTCCCCCTCTCTATGTCTATGTACCTTGTCACTCTCTCACTCTCTCTCTATCTCTCCATATCTTCCTCCCTCACTTTCCCTCTCTCTCTCTACACTCCTTCCCCCCCCACCCACCCTCTCTCCCCTACCCCTCTTTACCCTCCCCTCCTCCCTTCCCTAATGCCCCTAACCCACCTCCTTCCCTCACTCTTTCCTCTCTCTGTTCTCTACCCCCCTCCCTCCCCTCTCTTCCCCCTTTCACTCTTCCTCCACCCCCCCTCTCTTCATTCCCTCCCTGCTCACTCCCCCTCAATTTCCCTTCTCCCCCTACCTTCATTCTCTCTCCCTCTCTCGCTCCCTCCCTCTCTCTCTCTCCCTCCCTCTCCCCCTCCTTCCCTCTCTCTCCCAATCTCCCTCCCACCTCTCTCTCTCTCTCTCTCTCCCTCCATCACCCCCTCCTTCCCTCTCTCCCAATCTCCCTCCCACATCTCTCTCTCTCTCTCACCCCCTATCTCTCTCTCTTTCTCTCACCCTCTCTCTCTTTCGCTCCCTTCATCTCGCTCTCTCTCCCTATCCCCCCTCCTTCCCTCTCTCT
>APFE031222366.1:0-13198 GCA_000404065.3 Pinus taeda
AGGATAATCAGTTCAAGGTCCTTCAAGCGCCCTATGGACTTCGGAAGCTTTGAAAGGGGAGAATCTATAACCAACTCTCGCAACTGCAACGGTGCCTGCAAAATATTCACGGATTCAAGTATAAGAAAGATTTTGAAGATTCCTTTCCACAAAACCCTGCAAATTTGTTGAAGACCACGCGTTGCTAAATCAATAGTGAATGAAAACACAAACATAAAAAAAAAAAAAAATATCTATTTACCTGATGTTGGCCTTTCCACAATTTTTTCAGAACGCTGCTGATTACTTCTAAAACCCTTAAATTCTTCAACGGAACCTTGTGAAGAGACGAATAGGAACAATTCCGCCAGCGAAGCCATATGAGATTTGGTGCGTGCAGCCTCCGTGAAATGTGTAGCCAGTCACCATCTTCAACATCAAGAAACTGCAAGTTACTATTGTGCAGTCTACTAAGAGACTTCACGGACGGGTCATGCCCCCAAATCCTTTGGGACCGTGACTCGCGATCTCCCCGCACTTTAGTTGACTCATTATCACGAGCGGTGCTGATTCCCGTCCTAATTCCCCGCACTTTGGTTATTAGCTGTTCATTGTGCAAGAAATCATCAATATTCGCCGTCAGACCACAAAAGCAGGGCGGCAATCCTGAAACCTCCACAATTTCTCTTCCCATATCCCGAAGGTGATTATGCATTTTTATCTTATCTTCACTGTCCACCTCGACAAGAGATTTATTATGTAGAGTTTGGAAGCCCAGCGAACCTTTCCAGCCCAATCCCTTCCATAATCTTATTGCCATATCCTTCCTTTCATTTATGAAAAAGCTGGCGATGTCTAAGAATATCTCCTTTTCGTCTCTTTCAAGTTCATCGAGACTAATTCTAAGTCTCTCTCGTATTTTCTTAGGAACAACTTTTTGAACTCGATCCAAATGATCTTCCCAACGACTTTGGTCTTTTTCTCCACGAACACGTAACCCAACCACACTCAAAGATAATGGCAGTCCATCACAAACTTCTAAGAAACGATCTACAAGAGATTCAAATCCTGGAAGCGGATAAGGCTGATCGAAGGCATGTGCGCAGAAGAGATCCCGAGAATGTTGTGGACTAAGGCCACAAAGCTTATATATTGAGGAGACTTGAGTCCGTGACTGTGTAAGAACATCTCTATCTCTAGCTGTGATCAATATTAAGCTCTCTGAACTCAGAACAGTTTGAAGGGTCAAAACTGCGTCCACCTGATCCACATTTTTTACATCATCTAAAATTACAAAAGTTCTATGCTTCCCTCGAACTTCATCCTTAAGCTTTTTCTCTAAATCGCTTTTATCTTCATTTTCAATCGATAGAAAACAGGATTTACTGTATTGTGAACTCTTCCTATTGAAGAGTTCTCTTGCAAGGGTTGTCTTGCCCACTCCACCCAACCCAACAATTCCCACTACCATAAGTTTTCCACTCTGCTGCTGCGATAGGACTATGTTTTCAAAATCATTAACCTTTTCATTCAGACCACATGGATATTTGACCACCTCCAAGCTTGCTCCTTTTAATATTTCCCGCACTCTCTCAACAACATTATCCAGCAATTCCCCCTGGTCACTGGATATAAACAAAAAAATGGAAAAAAATTACATCTAGTGAGAAACAAACGCCTGTGTATATCTATACATAAAGTAATAGAATACAGAGGGGATAGGTTGAGCTCTCACCCTTTACAGGCATCCAGCTCAAAACCGCTTATTCCTGCAACATGAGAAAGAGCATTTCTCCACTTTTCGATAGTAGCGAAATCGTATCGGAGCTTCTCCTCCTTCTCGTGCGTTTTCTTGGTTTCTAGGCTGTGAAGGGCTTTTGCATACACGCCATTTTCCCCTCGGGTACATTTGAGCTCGGAAGGTTTGACATCGTAAAATACCGGGATAATGGTACTACCTGAATCCTTCATGAGCACAAGCTCATTCAAACACCATTGTGATTCCGCATATCCTGGAGAGAAAATCGCGACGTGGACGGAGGCGCTTCGGATAGCGCCTTCGATTTGAGAAGTTATCTCTTTTCCTCCTTCCATTTCGCTCTGGTCCAGAAAGACCTCCAATCCAAAGTAAACAAGAACACGGTAGAGAATGCTGGCAAAGGTTTTCTTAACATCAGGCCCGCGGTGGTTTATGAAAACCTGGTAATTTTTATCGTCGCTGGGATAAGCAGCGGCAGAGGCAGAGGGCCAATTGCTTTCAACTTGAATTTGAGTTTCGGTGTGGCTTATGGGGAATGAGGATGCAGACCGTGAGCAAGCCATAGTGAATTCGCGAAACCAGAAATGTGATTTGGGAAAAGATATGAGTCGTTTGCGAAACCAGGAGAGATAAGGTCATGAAAAATGTTGGTTGAGTGCAGAGATCTAATATTCACATTAGACCCTTCACTTTGTCGGTGATGTATCCACTGTCCAATTTTTCCACTGGGCCCTGTATGTTTCGACGCGTTTTAAGAGGAATAACGTGAACGATCACACGCGTCGAAAGACCCTCGTAACCGTTCGGGTAAACGCGCATCATGTCAGGGACGCTAAACAGCATGTCGTCTAGGGACATCCCACCCAACTTTAGAGGAAGCACGCACAAGAATGGAGATGCTCTACCATGTAAAATTTGAATGGATAGGATGAGTATTATTTGAACTAATTTATTCATTTAGGGGGGCGACCACACGCAAGACAGAATATTTTCTGCCACTCAAAATTTATCGTCGGAAAGAATTTGGCTGCTAGAGTCACAATTGCATCTTTATTTCAAGTTGAAGTAGATAAAATATCAAAATGAGTTATGATGGAGTATAGATCATGCCTACGCTAATGATGGCTCTGACATGTCAAATCGCCTATCTTTGGAGGCGCGGAGGATCAAACGTGATCCCATTTTGTATCCATTTCCAACTACACCATTCATTTTGCCGCCTACCATAGCAGGAATGAATTCATTCGGGGGTGTACCTAATATGAATAGCTATAACTTCTTGAAATGAAGGGTTTGACTGCTCCAACAATAAAGTGAATTGTTGGTACAATAGTATTATCCAGACTACTCTCAAGGTAGAGTTACCAACAAGCACTCATTACCTGCCAAGAAAAATGGCTCAAAGAAACTAGTCTACCACCGCTTCGAATGCGATCTCGGTTGCATTATGTTTTTTGATCAACGATTATTTGTGTATGAATATTTGTTTCTCGATAATTTGTCCGCCTTAATTTGTTTAGCTTGCGCAGTCATTGGTTTGTTGTGTTGAACTTGGGTTTTAGTATTTAAGAGGGAAAAAGTAGCTTTCTATCCATTGTTTTTTCAAAGTTATGTAATTTTTTTCAATGTTATGTAACTGGTTCTAATTTGGTTGCTTTACACTATTCTGAAAGCGAGTAGGATTGAGAATATGTTGTAGTTGCTATAATCACTCTCCAAAATTTTGGCCTGCACCCAATTTCGGCACTATTCTTGAGAGTTTCTCTTGATGACTGCACACACTTGGGTTTACCCTGTGAGCTCTTGTGAGTTCTTGCATCTGCCTTGCTTGTTCATTTCATTCAAGATTCTACATGTTTGTGTCTAAGTCACGCTTGCGACCATGTTCTGATTATGTTCAAACTCTTCACTTTGTATGTGTTTGTTGTGTTCGCTATGAAAGCATCTGTCACAATCACACACAAAGTCACATTCACTGTCACGAAAGCGTCATCTTGATCAATGAACGGTCAATTACGAGTGTCGCGCTTATCACTTGCAGTGTCGGTTAGTCATGTTGAACATGTGTCCCTGGATGGTTTGAGTCGTTTCATCGTCGAGTCATGTGAGTGAGTGTTTGCATGATCACCTATGCATCTTTTGATCGTTCACACACTTAGCCATGCTTGTTGAAGTTCTGACGACCAAACTCCCCTCTGAAAGCCTGACCATCTCCTCGACATTGACTCGATCAACTATCAACCAGAACAGCATGGAAGTACCAAGCAAGTTTTTTCAAGTTGTGTTGCCCGTAAGCAATTCAATCCACTTTCACGCTGCCCACCCAAACAGTCGGACCCGATAGTCACTTCAGGATTGACTCCCTAAAAAATTGCACAGAGGCCACTGACCTTACTCGCTCAGCTGACATTAGGAAATTGTGCAGACAGGTCAGACAGACACCAAGTTCCTGCCCCTGTTTCCCTTAGAAAATTGTGTTGTTTTCCCAGTCAGTGATCATGGCAGTCGACCGACTGCTCATCCAAGAAATTGCGCAGTTTTCATAAGCAGACCTTCTGCTACCCAACAGTCTTCTCAGCTCTGAAATTGCGCAAAAATGATCAGCAGGTCATCCTCCCAACCTTAGTGCAGTTTCCTCAACCAACAGCTCTTAGCAGCAAGCTGCCAGTTCCCTCTAGGAATTACACAGTTTCTACTTCAAGTGACTCAACATCCAATCGTCAGTTCTCTCTGGGAATTGCACAATTTTGGTTGCTAGTGACTGCAGTAGCCAACTGCTAGTTCCCTCTAGGAATTGTGTAGTTTTGGCTGCCACGCTCTCGGTAGTTCCTCTCAAAAATTGTGCAAGCTCTGCATGTCGACCTTCCTTGCAACTTGGCTCGTTCCTCCAGAAAATTGCGCAAATTTGGCCTTCCAACCCCTACTTCTCGCTCGTTTCAGAAGTTGCACAGTTCCTGCCTACCTTGCCTTCCTACAACCCAGACTGTCCCTCCCAAAATTTGTGCAATTTGTGCAAGCTCTGCATGTCGACCTTCCTTGCAGCTTGGCTCGTTCCTCCAGAAAATTGCGCAAATTTGGCCTTCCAACCCCTACTTCTCGCTCGTTCTGGAAGTTGCACAGTTCCTTCCTACCTTGCCTTCCTACAACCTAAACTGTCCCTCCCAAAATTTGTGCAATTTTGCCTTCAAGCCAAGTCAGACCTCATAGACAATCACTATCGACTTGGATTTCCCATCTTCATCACTCAGTTACTCTTGTGCGGTTTTCATTAGCAGTGCCCAAAGCCATCATCCTGCTTCACAACCTTGTTGCCTCTCCCGGCCACCTGCATTTGAAATGATCATGTGTCATGGTAGACTAGGAGGTTTTGGATTTGATGTTGTCTCGTCATAAGTGACTGCAGGTACAAATAAACCAACAAACATGGCAAGACGACGAATGAGATGAACGAAGGGAGCACACGCAGAAGGACAGGTTCATTAACGGACGAACAAATGATGCATGCGAAGAGGTGTGCTCGCGAATGGATGATCATGCAAAGATACATTCGCGGACGGAAGAACGAGAAAACATGCCAGATGTCTTCACAAACGGACGAATAGATGACCATGAGCTTTTCGCGAATAGATGAGCCTCTCAAACCTTCCAAACTATAAGCAAGGAGCAACGTTCCTAAGCATCATCAAGCAAACCAAAGACCATCGAAGACTTCACGCACTTTGCCATGCGGAGGCGAAGTTGTGATACACCATGAAGACATCCATCACCCAACAACACTGTAGCTCGACATGCACTCCAGCAGCAGCATGAATTTACCAAAACTATCATTTCGAGTCATGTCGCCCACATGTCTACTATGGGCTATGTTGTCAATCAATGTAATGTAATGTGGAAGTCCAAGAGACCCACTTGTTGTACAAAGAGTCATGTAAAGTCAAAAAGTCATGGAAGTCAAACAGTCATGAGGGTAGTCGAACAACCACAAGGGTTAATTTCACCCTTGGCTATAAATACCCCGTCATTTGTATATGCAAAGGACGTTTTACCCCAGCTCCTCCCACATAGCCAAGAGAGTCTGTAATATTTTCTTTGAGGAGTAAGTAGTGGCTCCAATGACCCACACTCGGGGTTAGTGATGTATGGTGTAACAATGTGTCTTGGAACTTTCACTTAATTCAAAAACTTGCCAACAGGCTAGCACATTTTCACACATGTATTGTAACTATTGTAAGACTAATATTCAACACTTGTGATGCATGTTTCTTTAACCTGTGTTCTACATCTAAACTATTTCACTTGTTGTAATACATAATCTATTAATGGAAATGTGTTGTATATGCTGTTAACGTTGTCTCGCCAGTGTAGACTACCTTCCTAGATACCAGACATGCATTTCACATGAAACTTTCTGCAACAACCGTTGCACTCGTTCAGACTCATCCGTTGAGTGTTGTATGTGTTATCTTACCTTGTGTGTTGTGACTACCGCATCTGTGTGGATTGCTTCTCTGGACGTTCTGCACATCCTATTATGTTATGTGTTCCTACCCGAGTTGGGACTTCATCTCAACCAACTTGGGACTCACTCCCACCCTCTCCCTCTACAGTGAAAGAACCATTGACACAAGTAACACTTACACTCACCAGGCATGCAAACCTCACTTCTCAAAGCCAAAGTAGACCACTCTCCTGTACTGACAAGAAAGAGTTGAGGAAAATCCTTAAGACAATGGCAACCAGGCCATCATACTGGATGGGACTTCCACACCAAATGGTGTGAGGTCTAATTGGGACTTCATATCGGGGTGATCACCTGAATGTTGGCAGGTCCAGTGCTGACAACATTTTTGGCACTAGAAGGAGGGCCACCAGTTGTATATGGCTGAAATTCCCCTCACACTCATTCATCAACCATTTGGTCAAGGCAGTAAATTTCACTCCCTCTCACCTACACGCGTCTTTGTAGTTGGTTACTCCTCACCTCCCATAATTAAAAACAATATTCCATATCAACACCTTCGCTCCATCCGTCCCATCACTTGCTAGTTCACGAAAGCAGTCGGATTGATCCCAGGCATACAACATCTTCTATATGCATCAAAGAGGTCAAATGCCACTCCCACCAGAGCTATTGTATCATTGGTGGAAGAAGTAGTCCTTGCCACACTTGAAGGTCTAGAAGAAGCCATTTAAGGTGAAGGGGAACCTCCCATCTTCTGGAAATGCGAACAAGACACTCTTGTGATCTTGGGATCAAACACCGATATAGGAGGCAGAGGGGAAGGCATTGGAGGAGGCAGAGTCGGAGACGAACAAATCGACTCAAATCGGAACCATCATACTTCGAAGGAGAGGAAGAGCACGAAGATGAATAAGAGATGGCTAACCCAAATCTTGAATGGATGACTCAAGGACTATTGGATCTCCTCGTTGTTCTGCACAAAATTCCAAAGCAAGTGGAGGGAATGAATATCAAGTTCAACTCTGAGAGCATGGTGAAGGAAAAAGACTGCTTGACAACTTCTACCTACAACTGCAAACCCTTAAGGTATGTTATGACGACGTATCATGTAGATTGTTCCCATGTACCTTGGAGGGTTGCATGGCTGCATGGCATCATATCCTTCCACCCAACTCGATACAGAACTGGAGCATTTTCAAATATATGTTGCTTGAAAATTTTGCTGATGACAAGGCACCAGCCATACTACTCAAAGAATTGGGAAGCCTTAAGATGGAGGGAAAAGAGAAAGTGAAAGATTTCAACCAGATGTTTATAGGTATCTTGAACAAGTTTATAGCAGACATTAAACCTCATGACTCCATCATCGTTGACTATTACACATCCGTACTGCCAACCAACATTACGTAGTTCGCCAAGCGAGCTGTGAAACCAACACTCCTGGAAAGTTGTGAAGAGGCTATTTTTGTTGAAAAGGACTTGCGTGCAATCAGAGTCATCAAGAATGACGAATCAATGAATGACTCCAAGGATGCGAGTAGGAAGCCCCAAGCAATGGAGAGAAAGCGTAGAGACAAGGAAGTAACCGATATTGAGACCCTCACTCGCCTTGTCAAGAACTTGACCACAGAAATGTTTGAGCTCAAGCAATGGAAAATAGAAACATTTGCAAGTAGTCATCCACCCAGACAGAGATAAACAAATAGTTCATCAATTGGCTCGTCAAGCAACAATCGGGTCACTTCAAAAACTACGCAGAAGCTTGTGTTCCAACTCGAACAATGTGCAAATCGTAATTTTTGTTCTTTCCACGAAGAACATCACCCCAAGAACTCTTGTTTGGATTGGAAGCGAGTCGTTAGCTCTGTTTGGCAGTCATACACTTGATGCGGAAAGAAATATGAAGGAATAGCCGGAAGACACTGACGATGACGAAGAGGATGCATCGAATGAAACATCAAGTTCTGGGCATGTGTTGAATGCATATTAATGCTCACAAGTAATGTCAAAGACGAACACTAAGAAGCAGCGCCAAAAGAAAAATGATTGTTACAATCTTAGGATTAAAGGGGCTCCCCCTACACTTGGGGAAATGCAAGAGAAAGTGAGACTACTGATCAAGAAGGTTGATCCAACAATTGCCCCAAGACAGAAAACACAAAGCAAGTCTGGGAAGACAACGACAGATAAGACTACATCCACGAGCAGCAAGTTGCAAAACACCCCACCGGATATCCAGAAATCCATTCCACCCCGGACACCTCGGTAAGTCTACCACCTATGGACTACAACATTGTTGAAGACATGAAGAAAACTCACACGAAGATTAGTTTGTTCGATCTAGCTAAGGTCCAGAGTCAACGAGATATCCTATTGCGTGCAATGGGATAGACAACAATGGACAACACAACCTCCACTAGCAAGGGAGAAAACACACCTCTCAGATCACTATCCATTGTGCTCAACACACACCAGATGGAAGAAGCAAACTCAGGTTTCCCTCCATTCCTACTCTCGTTTGAAGTTTTTAACTATAATGTACACAACTGTTTGTTCGATTCTAGTGCGATAGCTAACGTCATGCTGCTCTCTATTACTAAGAAGATCAACACATAATGGAGAAAAATATCCACCAGAATCATCGAACTCGATCGAACATAGGTACCAGCCATTGGTGAGCTACGAGACGTGATCATCTCACTATCTCATGACAATCGATTCCACCAATGCATTAACATAGTTGTTGTGGACATACCAGAAGCATATGGTCTATTACTTAGCAGAGACTGGTCTAGCAAGTTAGATGAATATTTTGCTATAGAATGGTCTCACATGTGGCTTCCGTATAAGGGAAAATGCAACCAAATTTGGGCATTATCCAAGAGGTATATGAAACACAATTTCACTCCCCTTAACGACGAGAATGAACCATTGGCCTTCATAGAACTCATGTTCAACAACTGCCTCATTGAAACAACATTGGAGTGTTATCCTGCATGGCCAACTCCAACCTCATTAGAAACACATTTGGGACTCCTTCCTTGCCCAACTAATGGTAATGAAACTTGTACAGTTCATTGTACTAATAGTAGCAGTAGTAGTTGTAATAGTAGTAACAATAGTACTAGCATGCAAAATGACCTGTATACAGATCAGTTGTGATCCATAAATTTTGATGGATTAGAGACTCATGATGTCTCAAGGACCAGTTGTATCTCAGTCATCTAAAACAACAGACAATGTATGATCTCAAGCTGCTTGAAGTTCGAGTGCACAAACAACACTACTAAGTATGAAGCACTCGTGTTGAGCTTACAAAGGACTATCACTACAAATGAACAGAGCAACCTAGAAACCTATCATGATCCAAAGATAACCAAACTAAGTACAAGTTGCACACCGCATCAACGACAAGTCTTCGACCGCTTGACTGAACAATACCAGAATGGGTCTGCATAAGAAAATGATAACCAGAGTACACACTACACGTGAGCAATCCAACATGTGATTCCAGGTAAAGGAGGAGATAATTTGTTATAACAAACATTAGGTAACACATACATGTTGTTTTCACTCCTTATACAGAAAAAATTGACTAACATTTTGGATGATTGGATTACTTGCAAAGTTCATCATCACACTTGGTTTTCTAATTTAAATTCCGCACGTAAGAAATTCAAGAAAATCCTCTTATGCATTGATTCTAGAAACTTGAACCATTCTCGGAATAAAAACAACTACCCCGTTCCATCATCAGAGCCCAAATGGCACACAGTACCTAAAACAGTGGTGTTGTCTTCACTTAAAGGTCTTTTGGAATGCCACCAAGTTCCGTAGTGGAGCCTAGTGGACTTGCACTGGTCTACGAGAAGCTTGGCTCACACACATATCACTTGTAATCACTTGACGGGAGGATTGACAACCTTCCTATCAATGGCCAAGATCTCAAGCATTATGTTCAATAGGTCGGGCCGCACTCGTGCCATGTACATACTCTACTTGTTGCTTGTTGTTTTCATCCTGTTTTCTTTGCTTTGTTTGGTTTTGCTTATTTTCTTTGTTTTGCTTTGTTTGGTTCTGCTTACTATTTTTGTTCACATTCATTTTGTTTGTTTGATATATTAGTATTTTTGTTTCCAGAAATAAGTGCTGCCAACTACTACATTCTGGTTTCTGGATAGAGTATGTGGCTGAAATTTGAAGGAACTTGTGACACTATAACACTTGGTCAGTCTTGTGTTCATCTTCTCTTTGCTTAGTTGTAACCTTCAACCGATGAAGTCTTGACGGAAAATACGAACCATCTGCAAGGGAATTTTTGATCCAACCATGAACCTGTGTCCACACTGGGAAGCCCCATGCCTATACTCAACCTTCTGCTCTGTGTGTTCAAGCTCATCCAGCTAGTAGAAACGAAGAAGGGGAAATCTAAACGAGAAAACCTATGTCAGAGGTCTTACATGCTTCTCTGAAGGAACAACCTCTTCTGCTCTCAATAAGTCGGGATCCCTCGTCCACCACAAAAATAAATAAGTGCATATGCATAGTCCTCTTGAAAAATACAAAGGCAAAAGAAGAGAAAGGCTTCTTGCGCAGAGAGGTGAAGCATGCAACTCCACCGGGGTACTGACCGGGCTCGCTGGCAGTGGAGAAATGTGTGTGTTCTTGCGTGACTCTATTGGGGTACTGTCCAAACCTGCTCGTAGTGGAGCAAGACAAGAGATGAAAACTTATACTCTAAAAATCTTCAACACACAAGTTAAACTACCGTTCTCGAATTCGTAACACTGAGATCAAGCTAAACTTTTGATTGTGTTTGTCTGAGTTGGCAAAGGGTAAACCATGTATTTGTTGAAAATAGCAACAAGAAATGATAAAAATAGCATTGCTATAGATAGTATTTTAGGATATATCCCAATTTTAATTTGTCCTTGAATTAAAATTCGAATTTAGTCTCACTAGCTATTTGAAAAATAATTAACTAATTCATCTTGAGTTAATTAGCTGGAGAAATTCAAACATGAAGTTTTTGTGAAGACATGCAACAGTTATCCCTTTGATTGAGGAAGTTATCCCTTAATTAAAGAGATAAGGGTGAGTTGTATTTGAGTTGTAATTAGTTAGCTCAGTTAACTAAGTTAAGTCCAGTTAAATTAGTTCCAAACAGTTTGTGGAGCTAATTGTGAGTTCAGTCAGTTAATGCATGCATGCATGCAACTAGTGTTCTCCAGATAACTGAATATTCTCTCATAAATAACTCATGCATGTCAGTTCAGACAAAGACCCAGTCGAGATTAAAGGCAAGGACAGTGTATTATCAATTGCTAGAATATTCCCATGTGAATATCTCTTGCATGCAAAAGGAATTCATTCCTTGAGGATTGCGCAGTTACTACAGAGGTCAGAGCAGTGTGTGAAGTGAGAATCAAACAGGCGGCAGCTGGAGGACCCAGGAGAAGCTGCACAAAGAAATAGGAGGCTTGGAGGACTGAAGGAAGTCATGTGTGTTGTCTATTCTGTCTATGAGCAACAGTAAGGGATTGCACTGAGAACTGGATAGCTTGTGAGCTAAAGCTTTGTGTAATCCTGATATATTTCCACTTGTATGATAATACAGATAGCATGGTTTTTAGTTGAGGCTTTCCCCAGAGTATTCTTATGTGTTTCATGTGTAATTGAATCTTCTTCTCTGTTATATGTGTTCTAGTTGATCTTGCTCAAAATCAATTAAGCTTCCACAAGTTTGATTGTAGAAGTAGATTAAGTATTTTGCTTTAGTACATTGCATAATCAGTGTAATCTACAGTGAGAATTTCTACAAGACTTGTAGAGAACCATAAATAAAACTGGAAACATGTCCTCATATCACACTCCTCGAGAATTGATGGCTTTAATTCGTAGGTACCCTTCAAATGCACCATCATCATTGTGTAGTATGGCACATCTTGGAGACGAAATTGCTCCTCCAAGTAGCAAGGAGATACTGGATTAATGTGGTATTCATTGCATAGAGTAGGGTGAATGTGAAATGACACGCCTCTTCCATCCTTGCGTACCAAACACTGCATCAACTATCACTATCACTAGTTATTTGGTGCTTGAGGCTATACAATATATCGTGCAAATCATATCTTTGTTATAGGTTTTAATTAAATTTATTGGAATTCCAAAACAAACCTAATTTCACTTTAAGTGGTAATTTTAAGGCTAATTCTTAATTTATTTATTTTTACTAAAGTCCATTCGTGTTTTTACCATAATTTTCAATTAAATTTATAGAAATATGACAAAAAACATAATTTCATTTCAAACTATAAAAATAGGTAAGAATAGCTCATAAACAATGATAAGTATTAATCTCTAATAAGCATCAAAAAACTTACCTCCATTTTATCATGAAAATTCTTAATTTATAAATAAACTTTGTTACAATACCATGAGTTATGAAAACCATATGTTCAAAAATCCATAATTTAATTAATATAACACTTGTTCATATGATTTTTTTTAATAATAAATCAATCTATTTAATTAAAAGGAAAAAAAGCATAACAACTTTAAATATAAATGGCATAGTCTAATTATAGACGAAATGGTCTCTTTTTCAGAGCATTTTTTTATTGATTTTAATCAAAATTTGACAAATATTTTTTAAAACTTGAGTTTAAGTTGTTTAATTTGTAGAATTCAAGTGCTTTGGCTTTGGGGTTTTTCATGACGCTGAATTCATTTATGCATTCAAAGATACATTTAAAAAAGAAATAGCTATTTCATCTATAAATTAAACATGGCCGGATATAAATATCAACCTTTTGCGAATATTTTAGTAGATCCATCTATAAAAATTAAAATAATCTATAGTATTGATGCAAGGAATTCATGTGGAATATAACATATTTAAAGGGAGAAATTAAACTAGCCTAGATCCATCTTAACTAAAAATCTACCAAATCCAAATAAGAATCAAATATCTTTTCACTCCAGAAAAATTTTGCAAT
>APFE031222371.1:30646-43505 GCA_000404065.3 Pinus taeda
ATGAATATGCTTTATGATATTGGCTTTTCAGGTGCTATTTAATTTGTTTTCTTGTTTGTGTTTGCAGAATTACACTTCAAGGAAGCTCATTTGGAGCAAGGGAGCGAGGCTTCCACAAACTTGCATTGGACCCAAGGTAGGCCTAAAACACTTGTTTGCCTTTGTTTTAATTTCATATTTAGAGAAAGATAGTTTTTGATTGGCTTGCTTGTCACTAGATATCTTTAGATACTAGGAAGGTCGATCTTGTCCACAACCTCGACTCATTCCGCGTGACATGGGTTAAAACAGTCACCAAGGATGTGGTATCAGAAATTTGATACATTTATACGGGGACTTGGCTTCACCAAAAGTAAAGCAGATCACTGTGTGTATTGTAAATTAATTGGTGACTATGTTATTTATCTGGTCTTATCTGTGGATGATATGTTGTTTGTTGGAAATGACAAAGAAATTATTTAGGATTTGAATAACCAATTGTCCTCCAAATTTGACATGAAATATCTTGGTGCTGTAAACTATATTTTGGGCATTGAAATTAAAAGAGATCAGGCAAAGAAGAAGATCTGGTTAAAACATAGGAAGTATGTCGAGACAATATTACAGAGGTTTAATATACATGATAGTAAATCGGTGAAGGTTCCTATTCCTGTAGGTGTAAAGTTATCTGCTAAATAGTGTCCCAATACACAAGAAGAGGAAGAAGATATGTCTCTTGTTCCATATGCAAGTGCAGTCGGTAGTCTGATGTATGTGATGGTTTGTACTAGACCAAACATTATACATGCAGTGGGAGTATTGAGGAGGTTTATGTCAAAACCAAGGAAGGAGCATTGGATAGCAATGAAGTTGGTTTTCAGGTATTTGCGTGGCACTAGTGATTATGGTTTGTGCTAATAAGGAAAACCAAGATTGGACCGAGTTTTGGATATCCATGGCTTTGTTGATACAGACTAGGCTAGAGATCTAGATCAGAGAGGATCTACAAGTGGGTATGTGTTTAATCTATTTGGAGGTGTAGTCAGTTAGATGAGTAAGAAACAATCTGTAGTGGCACTATCAGCTATAGACGCAGAATACATGGCAGCCACTCATGCAAGCAAGGAAGCACTTTGGTTGCATAGATTCTGTTCAATTATGGGGTTAGTACAGGGAACTGTAAGGATAGACTATGATAGCCAAGGTGTAATTTTCTTGGAAAAGAAGCCTACATATAATTCAAAGACAAATCACATTGATGTTCAATATCATTTTGTGAGGGATATGATAGAAGACAAAAAGGTGTTGTTGTTAAAGGTGGACACTTTGAAGAATATTGTAGATGCATTGACAAAATCTGTGAGCTCCGAGAAGTTCTCTTTGTGTAAGGAAACAATGGGCATTGCAGGGCTAGATAAATGACTAAGCTCTCTTATGCCCCCCTGTGGAAAGAAAACAAGTGGGAGAATGTTGGGTTGTGTTATATTCTTTCCATGACTAGCTCATGTAGTTAACTCGGGGGTTAGAGGGGTGGCGAAGCCCCCCATTCGTTGCGCCGATTGCATAGTGGGGGGTCACAGAGGGTTTGAGGGGTGCAAGTAACCTCACTCTATGGGCCCTAGAAAATTTTGTTTTTTGGACCCTATATTAGGTTGGGCGGACCTACCTATTGTTTTGTGCATGATTTTCGCACATGGTTTTAGATGCGATGGTTTTCGGTCCATCATTTTGGATGCAATGGTTTTCAGTCCATGGTACTGGATGGTTTGGCATGTATAAATATGTATTGTAACATTGAAAGGAACATAATGAAAAATCAAGTTGATAGTCTCGGTTTTGGGATCTAGGGAAAATCTTTGTGTATATGTGTTTTGTGTGTTATGCTCTCACATTGCTTATTTTCTATGTTTTTTTAGAATTCGTATGCAGCTAATTTTTGTACGGGGTTAAATCCTACACAGTGATTGAAGAAGAGCGATGTTAGCTAACAAAATCAGGGTTGGCAAAAACAATGAAGAGGTTGAGGCCACAAAATGGGAAGATGAAAGGCTAAATTCACATCGGAAGAAATAAAAGAAAAAAAGTTGAATGACATAACACAAGTACTGCCCACTGAAAGGAGGCACTTGAAATATAAACTAAGGCAGAGCATTCAAAAAGTAAGAATTGTTTTCCTTTTCTTTACTACATGGAAAAGTGTCTTAATTAAATATTTCATGTAAACGTGATGGAATCAATGGGAAAAATGATGTATGGTGACATTATAACATTTTATTATTATATATAAAGTCATAAAAAATAATTTCAAGAGAGCTAGAGGGTATCTTTAATATTTGGATAGAGAAAAAAATATATGTGAATTAAAAGAGATGGCTAACTATGGAATGGAAATTTTTTATGAAGCTTTTGTGTGAGCGGAGCCTTTAATGAAATTAAATTTGAAGTTAGTGTTTGGGTTAAAACGTAAGAGTTAAACTTTTATGATATAAAAAGTGTATATTTGATGGAGTATAAATTTGATG
This sequence comes from Pinus taeda, assembly GCA_000404065.3. Classification (NCBI taxonomy): domain Eukaryota; kingdom Viridiplantae; phylum Streptophyta; class Pinopsida; order Pinales; family Pinaceae; genus Pinus; species Pinus taeda. The sequence goes on from APFE031222371.1 coordinate 33,148, forward strand.
CATGTTTAAAGTTCTAGTATGTCAATAGAATAATGATTAGCATATCGAAATAAGGTATGAGAGATAGAGGAAAGAATAATTGGAAACAAAATAAGAGCTTAATGAAAGTAAATAATAGGAAAAATGAGTTGGGAAGAGAAAAAGGGAGAGTTGAATTAAAAGACAAACTCAATGTTTTCATGGAGCTGGTATAACAGGGAGAAGAAAGAGAAAACTAAAATTATGATTACAAGTTAAAAAGGAGATTTAAATGACATATTTTGTAATTATATACAAGGAAGGTGATACATACGATGGAAGTCTATATTAAAATAGAAGAAAAACTTGGAATTTGAGTGCAGACAGTAGGAGATGGAAGTTCATTATTGTGAACCCAAGAAAGACATTATGCTTGTAAAAGAAAATGAGGATATGAAAAAGGTTCAATATAAATTCTCATGAACTCTTTAGAGCATATAGATCAAAGGAAGGAGATGACAAAAAAAACATCCAAAGAGGGGAAGGAGTCTAAAAGTTTACAAGCTAATCATTTGTGTGATTTTAGGTGCTAAAGAAGAAGGATGACACTTCGATGCAATGCTAATAGAATATGATTAGGATTTGATGTTTCTAGAAGAATAAATTTCAAATTTCAAGGTTTGGGAAGACTATATGAAGGTTGCAAAAGAACCAATGGTTCCAAAGGAGTTCTATATGAAAGAGGAAATAAGTTATGCATATATAAAAGATAAGGAGGGGTGGAAACAATTTATTACATGATGGATTGAAGAACAATATGAAAACAAATTTATTATGTTTTTTGAAGGTACAGAAAGAGGTGGATCCATCCAATATTTCTCAAAGAAACAATAAGACAAAGTGTGGTATCATTGAAGGTTGTAGGAAACAACAAATAGTAATGTGGGAAACCACCAAACCAATCTTAGGATCTGTGAGGAGAAGAATATACTACAATATGCTAGCGGATTGAAAATCATGACCACGTGGCCATGAAACATTTTGTACCCTAATGTGGGAGCATAAAATATTGAATTTAAATTTAATAAGCTCTATAATATGAAACATGTATATAATATTTTTAGAAATTACAAGTGTGAAAGGAAATATGACATTTTCGAGCATGTAATCAAAACATTCTATTAGTTTGGCATAAAGCTAGGGTAATCCCTTTAAATTAAAAGGGAGCTAACTTAAACTTCCTCCAATATTGTCATGAAGGAATTTATATCTTAAGGATTCAATACTTTCCAGGCTCATGTATAAATAAGTTTTTAAATGCATTTTTAGACAAATAGTAAAGATTCGTGGGAACAATATACATGTTAACTCAAGCATTCAATGCTCAAGTTTTTATTTGAGTGTGAATATTTTTGTTGTGGTTATTTTCATCTCACATACTCTAAAAGTAATCATATCACATGGAATACCATGATGCTACTCTATATAGAATTCCTCAATTGTCTGATTAAATAAATTTATCTTAAATTCCATCCGAGTATCCTCCACGCCATATTTAAATGTAAGCACATAGCTATTCCAATGGAAGTTTACCTACTAGTTACAGAAAAACGTATCTTCATTGTTCACTACCTCTTTCAAGAACAACCCTATCACATTGAAACTATTATGAATATAATATATAAGAATAGTATAAAGAATATAAAGAATAATAACCGTAATAATAATTAATTAAATTATAATTAGTTACTAAAGAGACAAGTCTTAAAAGACATGATTTTGCATGAAGGGGTACCCATCTAGGTATACATATGGGACCCTAAGTTGTAACCAAATTATATTATTCATTCATATGTGTGTGTGTGTGTTTTTCCTCAATAGGCATCGATATATTCCAAGTGTTTTGGAGTATTTAACTTACGAAATATTCACAATCTCTTAAATATAAAAGTATCCATGATAGGACAAGTACTATTTATATAAAAACGTTTTAGTACAAAAGATGTGAGATATATGAGATATTGATTATAACTGAGGTTCATATACCTAGGTGGGTAACTGTTCATGAACAATCGTGTCTTTTAAGACATGCCTCTTCAGTAACTAATGATTATTTAATTGATCATTATTGTGATTATTGTGATTTATATTATTTTCATATATTGTATTCATAACATAAAATCACCTTGAAATTATCAATGCCTCCATCTATTTTATGTTTGCTATTTTAGAGCCATATATAACTCATTATTGAATTCCCCTTCATCTTGGAACTATCTCTGAAACAACATTTTTACTAATGGAGGTATACTAATTTAGCGTATAATTTTTTAAACCTAACAATCTATTAACTCCTAAAAGGTAGAAACTTTGAAACCTATGATGCTTCTCATTAATTCCAAATTATTCCTTGGAGGTCCACTCCTTCTTAAGGTTCTCTTAGGAGTTGCAACATACTCTCAAGGATCCCTTAATTTTTAGGTAAACCATCAAGGACTATAAGTAAAATTTGAATGATTCGGTCTCTCTTCCTCTTCACCTAAAGGTTAGTGTCCTATGATGAAAGTCACTAGTGGCCCTAAGTAAGCCTTTTGATCTTCTTTCTCTCATAACTTTTCATTGTAAATTCTCATGGAACAAGTTCCTTGATGTAAATTATTCTGCAAAATTTACATCTCTTCAAAAACTCTAGAACATATATCTTGTAGGCCTTTGAAGTCTCATTATAGCCTAAAAATAAGCCTTTATTTCTATATGGATCCAAATTGGTCAACTTATCTACTAGTACATAGTTATTGACTAGACATCTTAAGATGAATAAAAGAATCATCTTTGGAATCATTGTATAAAATGCTTCCTATCTCATATTGTCCTCCAATATCCTACGAGAAGACTTATTTAATATGTATAATATTATGTTATAGGACTCTACCTAAAAGACCATGATGAGTCATAATCATGAATCCTGAGCTTAGAAGACCATATGAATAATTTATTCTTCCACTTTGTATACCAACTTTGTATTGAGCTGTATAGATTGGTTAGTTCCCTCTTAATCACTACCAATTGATAAAAAAACAAAAAAAGCTTTAGAGGTAGAGCCATCCCAATTTTCGTATCTCAAGGCTTTGGTATTCTTTCTTATATGGTTTCTAGCTAGAGCTTTGACTTCCTAAAACTTTCTAAAGACCTATTCGCTAGTATTTAAGAAGTATACCCCATATCTTAAAATTGAATCCATCAATAAAATAACAAAAATACATGGGTCCCAAAAGTGATTCTACCAATATCAATCCGTAAGCATTTTAATGTACTACATATACAATCTCTTTATACCTATTCTCACTAACATGCCTAGAGAGAGTGCACCCTTTCATACCCCTTGGAACATAGAACTAAAATTTGGAACAAATATGACTATTTCCTTCGAGTAGGCAATGTATTTTGATGCACATTCCCACCCTCTTGTGCCACATCTTACATAGGTTGTCACTATTATGATGCTGATGTAGGAGCATCCAAACCCTTAGTGGAATAAAAAATTAGAGGAAGAGACACGTGGATGAGCACATGGACAACTAGGCCAACCATAACAGAATTTTGTTCAAGGAACTCTTTTCAGTTCAAAAATCAGTTAAAACTGAATGTATGCATCAAGATAAAGAGAGAAGAGGTGCACGTGGAAGAGGGCAGAGCTGCAGTAGAAGACAAGGACGGGGCAGAGGCTGAGGCTTCCCTGACTCATGCCCTTGAAACATTCATTTCTTATATAGTGCGGACAGGGGGCCAAACAGATCCAAGAATCAATTTCTCTGGTTGGGTGATCAAAGAGGAAACTCTGGACTCGTTCAACATGCCCATGTTTTTCCCATGTCCAGAGGAAGTGAGCAGTGAAGTAGCCAGAGAAGGTTCATTTGAAATACGATGATTGGAGATCCTGAGAAGATTAGACACATTTACGGAAGAGGAGATGGATGCCATGACGGGCTTGGTTTCTGCAAGGGAAGCATTTGGAAAAAAAAAAAAATCCAAGCAGCTACGAATGCCGATGGAAAGTCTGTTGAAAGTCGGGGAAGAAGTAATGGATGATTTGTTCATGAGATGCGGAGAAACAATGGGGAAGAGGTTGAGTGAACGCATCAAGAATGGAACGAAGGGAGGACTTATGGTTACAGTGCTAGATGGTAAATGTAAAATATGTAGAAATAAAAGCCGTGCCATGACCCAATATGGTGGAAATAAAAGCATGGCACGAACTGTAAACAACTTGAAGAAATTGTGTGGCCCGGTAACCTGGACTGGATGAAGAATCTTTGCATTAGTGAGCAGTTGAGGTGGGAGTGATACTGCAAAGCTGTCTCCCCTGAGATTACATTCGGCTGAGAGCGGTCACATGGTTCCGAGGGCCCATGTGGTAGTGGCAACCGGTGGAAGAGATCGAGCAACCGTTATGTTGATGAAGAGTCAACTGTTGTGAATAAATTTGCGCCAAAGAAAGATGCTGCCAAGGAATCTAAGCCTCCCTTCGATGACGATGACAAGGGGGAGAGAATAAAGCATAACGCATCTGACTCAGAACCAGAAGAGGATCCAAAGGTCGATGTGCCAATGTTGTGGCTGAGGATTTGCTGAATGTGTTCAAGCAAGAATCTGCAACGGAAGCGTGTGTGCACTGAGAACGAGGAGAGGCTACCTGGTTTGCGCGAAGGAGGGTTTGGAGCTTCCCAAGAAAGAATCTGCAACGGAAGCGTGTGTGCACTGAGAACGAGGAGAGGCTACCTGGTTTGCGCGAAGGAGGGTTTGGAGCTTCCCAAGAAGGCTTCGTGAGCCCATAACCTACAGGCTTCAAGAATGATTTTATTGGGGAAATGGGATTTTGGTTCACCCAGAAATCTCATCCTCATCAGATGCTATGCTCGAAGAAGTTCATTATATGAAATTTAAATATTACCATCTATAACTCATATTACCAACATATATTACCAACATTATATATAGGCTATATTGCTTTATTTTTAGGTCTTTATGGTTCTTAAACTTTAAAATGTATCCTTTATCATCCATGACCAAATTTGAAATTACTTTCTTCCTCAGACCCAAGAGAAACCAAAAAATCATAAGTCTAAAAAGTCACCTAATGGAAGGAAATCGTATAACTCTTGCTAATCTCTACTTTATGCCATCACCATGCTCAAATTAAACTTTACATAATCGCCAAGTTCAACTTAAAACCACGAGTGCTACTCTACTAGACTAGAAAACTACATCAAAATAGATGTCATATTATAAGATTCTCCAATATGGACATACCATGCATTCCTAAATCATGCATTTAAAAAGTAGGATACCAGTTAGAAATCTTTCACAAAATTGGAAACAAACTCATCCATCTGAGTTTCTACAGAGCTTCCACCTACATTTATTGCTACTTCTTTTTTTCCTTCTTCTTTTTTGCACAATATGATGCATAATTCCAATGCTTACAAAAAATGAAGCATTTGATTTTATTGAATTCCTTATTCATTGACTATGAGCTTAAATCAACATTATTTTCTTCACCCTTGCTGGGTCCTGTGTCTCTTCCCTTCTTTTTTTGTCCAAATATGACATATTTCTCATCACGATTGTTGTCGTTGGATTTTCTTTCTATTGGATACAATCATCCCACACCCCTTCAAAGCTAGGAAAGTTATCACAAGCACAAATACTTTTGACAAACTATTCCCATAAAAGTAGGAATCTATTTAGTATGATGATCGCTAGCTCTACATTTACAATATTCTCCCCAAACATCACAAGTTGATCACAAATATGCATAACCTTCGTAAGATAATTAGTGATTGAATTTAGTATTGGCATCTTTGGGATATTGAATTTAGTATTGGCATCTTTGTATCCCAGAGTTCATTTTATAATATCATTTTCATATTTAATATCATCTTCATATTTATGTTTTGAATTCAGTTGAAACAATCTACAACATCAAACATTTCCTTTGTAATATTCCTCGTAGATATATGAAGAACCAAATGATACTTTTTAGTGCCATGATCATCCAATTAACCTTCACTTCTTTCTTCTTATGAGTGACCTTATAGATCCATCAATTCTACCTCAATTTTTTTACACTGTCACTTCCCATAATAATTAAACCTTAAATTTCCAACATAAAATATTTGAGATAACATCTATCCTTAAAATCTAAACAATTCCATCTCTAAAATCCACTCAAAAAATTCATATATCTTAAAGTTAATATCAAAAAAATAAGCTAAAACTCTCTAACTAATAATGGGTCTCCTACAAATCCACGAAAATATCACTCACACAAGCTACAATACCACATAACAATTACTATCCCTAAGTGATTACCATGTCCATAAATATTACTAAAACCCCTCTCAATCTATTTATGGAAATAATCTTTTGAAACAACACGATATGTAACTTCGTGAACTAATGAGGCTGGAGAGTTGAAAATAATATCTTTATTCCAAAACTAACCTTTTCATTATTTTCTTAAAAAAGTTGCACTATCATTTACATTTATAGTTCCATATTTGTTATATAAAGTAATTTTGCATTGTGAGATTTGAGAAAGACCCTAATCACTTTAGTATTTTGGGTAATTATGAAGTAGAGTAAGTTTGATATATTATGAAAATCATATAAATTATATTATTGTTAATAAATGTTAATTTATGATAAGTATTAAAATACTTATTTTTATGATTTACATTGCCAAAATTTAAAATTTTTTTTATGGAAAATTACTAAAATATAATTTTATATTATATTATTACTATTATTAGTTACAAAAATAATATATATATAAACAAACATTAACAAGATTTTTAAGAGTGAAATTTATTAGTACTTTACCATGCTGATTGTTAATAAGTAAATAATCTTTGTTGCTATATCAGGAGGAAATACCATGGTGTATCAATATTGTACATCTGAAAAACCATAATCATTTCATATGATACTTGTTTTGACATTTTTTAATTAATCAATTTAATTGAAAGATTAGAAAGAACATAAAATCTTTTGAAATATCAACTTTTGATTTCAAACTACTAATAATAATATTCTAGAATTTTTTTTGGAGATTAAATCCCCATTGTATATTTAATAATGATTGATAATTAAATTAAAATTTTGGAAAATTTATTCTACAACAGGTACAAATATGTAACTTAAATGTATTATAAATTGATATTTATTCATCTATTCAAAAAATATGAAACAAAATTTATATTATTTTTTTCAAAATTAATAAAGTATTTTAGAAGTATAAAATGCATTATACAAAACGAACATTTCTAATCATCTTTATGCCATAAAATTATCATTTATATTTTCCGTCTAATCTCTCTTCATAAAGTTTCTTTTATTGAATCATCATTTAAATCCACTTCAGAGATTAAAAAACAAAAAAACCATTTTTTATTAATTAATAATAATTCTTTAAATGAATAATATGATTTCATTTCAAATGAAAAATTAATAATAATGATGTTGTTAATGTCATACTCGCTAGCGGTGCTGGATGAGAAATTCAATTGGTGGTTTTGTTTTTATTCTTTTAAAGATGGCATTAGGACCACCCCATACAAATATAAATTGCCAAAATTCACATGAGATAAGGAATAGTTCTTGAAACATCCATCTAATACTAATTTCAATATTCTTAAAATACGTTTGAAATTAGATTATAAAGTAAAGTCTCTATATTTTTTCAAAATTCTAAGGTATTTATTAAAACTTAATATATTATTATAAAATATAAGAATTTTATAAAGTTATAAGTTATATGTGTTAGATAGTTGATCTTCGGGATTAACTTTGTGTTAGTTTGGGTAGTTATTGGAGTCCAAGAACTCTTGGAACTAATTCAATTGTTTCTTGTATGTATTAATATGTACACATTATACATCATTGATTGAGATTGATTAATATACATTTGATTTGGTTTCCAGTCTTGTGTTACAGTGGTATCACAACGGGTTGTTCATCCATCTTGTTCATTGAATTGTGCCACAAGTTTTGTGACTTTCCAAAAAAAATTGGGCAAGAGATCTAGTTTGCATTTGTTGGTCCAAATATTTTTTGCATTGCATCGCTGTCGCGGAGAAAAAGTTGTATTCAATAATGAAGCTGGTGACTGCACGAAAATCACTACTACTACCCTCCATAATATCTTGGAATTTGTTCTAGGAAGAAAACTATGGCATGAACATCTTGAAATTTGTTCTAGGAAGAAAATTGTAGCATGAAGGCTTCTAGGACCGCTAAAAGAAAGAATTGAATAAAATAGTTTTAAAAATGAGTGCAGGTTCATTAATGGTGGTTTTTTCTAGTGGAAAGAGGAAGAACAATCTCCAAGGAAACCGCGTTGTGACTGGTAATGATGTCCAACTTTTTGCGGTATGTTGTCAATCAATGTGTTGCTACAAGATATAATCTTGATTGTTAAGTTTTTCAATTTTAATTTTGAAACTATTTTTTTCATTTTGTGTCTGCCACTATAATCGAAAAGCCATGCAAGAAATCGGTGAAAGCGTAGTGGCACAATTGGTGAAATGTGTAGACTTGTGTTTCAGTCTCTCTAGAAATGTCTTGGTTTTACATGTCTGGCAGGATTAAGTTGCTCCTGAAAAAAGGTGTATCTAAAGTGACAAGCTCTCTAAGAAAAGTAATACAACCAAGAACTATCTTTGTAAGATACTATGCGTACTTGAAGTCATTTTTTCAGTTTCTCTTGATCATGTAGTGGAAGGTGGTGAACCAAAGGTCTTTCACCCAAAAACAAAGAGGTTGGCCACGTTTGACAAAATACCATTTTCTAATTTGTCTTTTAGTACCTTTGTAGAATATTTAGCTGAAGCAAGAAGGCACTGGATCTTCTCTCCGTTTAGAAAAATATATAGATTTTCCTCTCGTGCTTGGCTCTATCCAAGTCGATATGTCATGTATATGTGTGTAATAGTGCAAGCTAAGACTTCACGCCTAGGTATCTCCAGCACAGAAACTACAGTCTACCTTCAACGGTTTATGTACCTTCCCAAAATTGCTAGTGTGTCAACCAACAAGAATATCGTGGTTTTTTGGTTAAGCATCATTTAGTGTGTATTACAGAGCATTGATCTTGTCAAAGAATCAGAAACAACGACTATGCCCAGAATCAAACCTCATATCAATAAATATTTCGTTTCTGGGTTTGTATTGTGAATAAGAACCATTATTTGGATAGTTGAATACACATGCAGAAGAAAGAGGATTCGAATCTATGTTAGGAAACAAGCTCACAAAAAGATAGAAAATATAGATCAACACCTTAGAATTCAGCCTCTTCGAGGGGGAAACCTCCTTTACAGTACACAAATAAAGAATTCTTGGATGATACAAATGACTAAACCTCCCTTCTATATATAGGAGTCTAAGGGGTCGCAATATAATCAAGCCGACATAACAGTAACAACATAAGGGCACAAAAATAACAATAGTGGGTTTCTATGGGGCATACTAATAACAATATGGGGATAATCGGGGCACAAAAATAAAAATAAGGGATACAATGACAATAGTAATGGGGTAATCACTAGTATTATAGGGGCCTAACATGCCCCTCTCCTTCCGAAAAGAGTTGTCCTTAACGCTTGAGTAGTTGTGGATGCTTCTGTATAAAATTCTCATCCTCCCATGTGGAATCTTCAGCAGATAAGTTCTTCCACTTTATGAGATACTCTCAAATTGATCGATTTCGTAGCTATCTAGTTCTTGATTCTATGACTGCTTCTGGTTCCAATATGATTTTTCCTTCCTTGTCAAGTTCTCAGATATTGTTTGAACTGGGAGGTTGTCACCTATAACATTATTTAAACGTGAAACATGGAAAACTTGGTGCACTCAGGAAGTTGCAGGAATCTCCAATTTGTATGCCATAGTACAAATCTTTTGCAACACCTTGTACATACCATAATAATTTGGTGATAATTTATTATCCTTCTTAGCTTGCTTGAGGGAAATTTGTTTATATGATTGTAGCTTTAGGAATACCCAGTCACCTACATCAAAACTTCTTTCGTTGTGATGTTGATCTGCTTGTTGTTTCATTCTATTCTGTGCCAACGTGAGGTTATCCTTTAAGAGTTGGAGAACTTGTTTTTGATGCTTGATGTGATGTTCCACTGCTTGAACCTTAGAATTTTCTCTTCAATATGATGTGATGGATGGTGGATGATATCCATAAAGTGCCATAAATGGGGTCATTTTTGCTGCAGTATGGAAGGAAGTGTTATACCACCATTCAACTAGAGGAAACCATTTGACCCATTGTGTCTATTTATCAGATACAAAGCAATGAATATATCCTTCCAAACATTTGTTTACTATCT
>APFE031222376.1:0-14980 GCA_000404065.3 Pinus taeda
TGTGAGGTTTCACAAGAAAATGGTCAAATACATCAACCTGATGAAGAAGCAGTCTGTCCCATAATCTATCTTTAGCCTTGTGGGCATTATAATAATTTTCCTTGTTTCTTTCTTATGGTAATGTAAACAATAACAGTTAATCATATTTCTTAATTTTTTGTGGTGGCATTCCACAATACAATATTTTATTAGTTGTTTTATTTTTTTATAAAAAATTTATGTGGCTATATTTAAGTTAAAGTGAAGGTACTAGCTACTATGTAGTCCTTGTTAATTACTGTTTTATATTAAATGAATAAAAAGAATATACATTAAAAAATTTGATGCCTATTTATTTTTCTTAGATATTATAATTTATTTGATTTATTTATTTTTAACTATGTTCGATAAGTTGGTTTATTTTGGAATAGAAATTACATCATTTTAATTTAATTTTACATAATTATCAGTTCGATAGGTGGTAATTTCACCTCCATGGAATATTTTAGGATGTTGTTAGTAGTATATGTTGGAAATATTGTCATTGATGGCAAAGGAGTAGAAAGGTAAGCAGGAGCATGGCACAAAGGAGAAGCAGATACATTGATGGGCTAACACAATATTGATGTTGGCATGTTGATGGCTTGATGCTTGGATAATGTTGTAGAGATTGTTTAATGAATAATTTGTGGTGACGCTAGTTTGTTATTAAAGGGAATTGTTGTGATGCAAAGGCAAGACTCCATGAAAACAAAGGAAAATCTCCATGACAGCAAAGGCAGATTCCATGATAGCAAAACAAGACAAGACTCAAGAAGGTTGAGGCAACGACATAAAGAAAACATGAATTTGAACATATATATGGCTTTACAGAGTGAATGCCACATACATGTGCTTGCATTATTTTCATATGTTGTGTGCATATTGTTTACATTGGAGAATGCTTGCATGTGTTGCGGTGGTGTAATGTTGTTTTTTCCACTTTGTTGATATTGACGCACCTAATAATTATATATGGTTGAAATAATATGTAGTGGAGCAATCATTTATTTTATAATATTAAAAGTATAAAGAATTTGGAAATGAATGAGTGGAAGGAAAAGAGTCAAGCATGTTCACTTTATATCCTAGTTATATACCTTTATGATATCGTAGTGTTTTCCAAGTCAGATCAATAGCATTTGGATCATCTTAGGCAGGTCTTTATTAAGTGTAGGAAATATGGCATCTCGCTAAATCCTAAAAGTTCTTTATTTGGTTTGGAAGAAGGAAAACCATTAGGCCACATTATCTCCAAAGATGGAATTTGGATTGATCCAACCAGGATTGAGACTATTTTGCAAATAGATCACCCCAGGAACATTAAAGAACTTTAGGCATTTTTAGGAAAATTAATTTTTTTAAGAATATTCATCTCGAACGTAGCTGAATTGATTAGACTATTAAATAACATGTTGAAGAAAGATTCAACTATTAAATGGATAGTAGAGGCTAAAAAATCATTCGAAGATATAAAACTAGCCTTGACTCAAACACCAGTCCTCATAAGTCCAATGTTTGACAGAGAATTTGTCATTTTTTCTTTTGCATCTGAACATAGTATTATTGCAGTTTTACTACAAAAGAATGATCAGGGATTCGAACAACCAATAGCCTTGATTAGTAAAGCTCTAAGTGATTCATCCTTAAAGTATAACATAATGGAAAAACAAGCTTTTACTTTGGTACAAGCAATCAAAGATTTCAAAGTATATATCTTGTATTCTCACATTATAGCTTATGTTCCCAATGTTGTAGTCAAAGACATTCTAACGCAGATTGGAATTGATGGAAAGAGGGGAAAGTAGATAGCTATCGTATTAGAGTATGACATAGAGATTAAACCTACAAAATTAATCAAAGGCCAAGGGCTGGCTAAACTTATGGCTGAAACCAATTGTGAAGCCCTAGGTATAAATTTTATTCGAGGACTAGATAATGAAGAGGAGATGGCGACTCCATAGATAAGCCAAGCCTTTTTAGACTCACCTTGATATGCTGATATAATATACATTCTACAAAATTTACAAGCTCCTCGAGGGTTGTCCAGAACTAAAAGTAGGTTGTTGAAAATGAAACCTTTGAAATTTTACATAATGGATAATACTTTATTTTGGAAAAATCATGAAGGCATTTTGTTAAATTGTTTAAGGAAGAATCGAACAAAGTACTACAAGAATTTCATGTAGGTGATTGTGGAGGACACCTCTACTAGAAGACAACAGTTGATAAAATCCTAAGATCTGGATTTCATTGGCCAACCTTGTTTTCTGATGTAAAAAAGCTTGTAACATCCTGCCACAAGTGTTAGATCTTTAAAGGAAAAATAAATCTTTTGCCTTTACCTTTGAAACCCATTTCTACTGAAAAACCATTTCAATAATGGGGTCTAGACTTCATTGGCGAAATTCACCCCGCATCTTCTACTCAACATAGATGGATACTGACTACCACAGATTAATTTAAAAACTGGATAGAAGCCATTCCCTCTAGACAAGCCACTGATACTATCATCATAGATTTTCTAGAGGCCAATATTCTATCTAGATTTGGCAGTCCAGACAAAATTATCACAAACAATGATGAAGCATTTAAATAAAAAAGGATGATTGATTTCTACCATAAATACCATATAACCCTTGGTCACTCTACAACCTCTTATCCCCAAGGAAATGGACTTACAGAATCCTGCAACAAAAACTCAGTGAATATTATTAAAAAATTGTTGGAAGACAATAAGAAAACATGGAAAAAGAAACTGATAAATGCTTTGTGGGCAGACAGGCTTACAACTGAGAAATCCATTGGTACGAGTCCCTATCAGTTAGTCTATGGAATGGAAGCAGTTTTCCCTTCATCATTAGGAATAGCAGTAATGAAACTACTGTAGGAATCCCAAGTCGAGCCAAATGATATTCAAAGGAGAATCAATCAGACCATTCATTTGCATCAAACCAGGGAGGAAGTATACATTAAAGCCCAAGCACTACAAGAAAAACTTAAGAAATTTTTTTATAAAAGAACCAACGCAAAAGACTTCTATCTTGGTGACAAAGTTTTGAAATGGGACTCCAGAAGGGTCGACAAACCAAAAACTTGGAAGTTTGACTTCCTATGGAAAGGTCCATACATGATATATGCCTTTAGAGGGAATGATTCTTATTTTCTCAAAGAGTTAAATGGTGCAGAGTTAGAAGGAGGACGAGTCAATGGTCAAATGTTGAAGCACTACATTGATCCAAGTTACTAATTTTATCAATTTCAGTTGTACATAATATATCCTCCAAAATGTTCAAGTGTTGATTGGATGGTTAAGTTGTGGAGTTAAAGCTCGAAGAGAAGGCCCTAAGCTTCGAATATTGTCACTATCATAGATATCAATAAAGCAGCAGAATCAAAGGAAATTAGAGAGTAAAATCACAATCTCTCAGAAGGCCATTGGTCTACATTTCTTGACTTTCCACCAGGGAAAGCCATCCCCAAGTGAAGCCATTATTATTTTCTTATACCAATATGTGTCATAATTTATGATTGACTTAGTTATCTCCAAAATATGTACATACCTTTGCTTCTGCAAATATTTTCCATATTTGTAGAAAATAAAAAAATGTAAAGCGGGTATGTCCTAAAAGAAAAATCAAAGGACAAAAAAAGAATGAGAAAGGTCAAAAAGAGGGAAAGTGAACCCAAAAGAAAAAGGAAAGACCATGAAAGTGTGCAAGTCAAAATGCCACTGCTATTTTATTTTTTGTATAATAATGATTGTGTGCAATTTGTTACTTATGCCACAATCCATGTTAGTCAAATAGTGTAAACTTGACTATTTCATGTTTTCAATTTCTATGTCTATAGATAGAGAATAAAATCTGACCAAACTATCTAATATTGGGAGATAAGTAGATAGGTAGAGTGAATAAAAGGAGCTGGACTATTTAATCTGAGCCCTTGGATGTAATAAGGATAGACTTAGACAGATTTCCATTGTAAAAGAAAGAAAATGTTTCATAAGGGCTTTCCAGCTTAAGTGTGCCCTAATAAAATGTAGAAAAAATGGTAGGGTGTGCAGGTGGGTAAGTAGATGAATGGTCACAGAATGATGTATGATGAATGATTAGTTGAAACTAATATCATTTACTTCCATCATCATAATACTTTAAAAATATGGATAACAATGAGGCATTTACAAAGTCAGGTTATTAATTTCCTCATTCCTTCTACCCCTAATATCACTAATTTCCCACAAATAACAATAAAAGCACCTAAAACCTTAATTCAAAGGGGCTTGAAGCATTTATCTAACTTTTGGAGGGACCGAACCCTTGGCCCAAACGAATTACAGGTTCCAAGTGTTAAAACCGCCTCATCAACATTCACCCCCTCCATAATTCATTCATCTTCCCTCAAACCCCCTTTTCCCAAAGTAAAATCACTATTTGCTTGGGAAAAGTAATTATTCCCATACAAAACCCCTTTTCACAGAAAAAACCGACAGAATGCACCTAAGCCTAAGTTATAATGTTTAAATGCGAAAATGTGAATATATTTTGAAACATTTTACTTAGCGCATTCTTATTTCCGTTTTCATTTCATATTAAAATTAATTTATTATAGTTAACTCCCAGAAAATACGCCTGGTCCCCATATGTATTATTAAAATCCCTTATGTTAATATCCCACCCCGGTTTGAAATATAAACCCCAATAAAGAAATAATTATATGAATTAATTGATCAATAAATAATTAGCCTATCTGTGATCAATTAAGACCTACAACCCTCCGTTGCATTAAAAAGGAATTAATTAATTAATATGTGATTAATTAAGAAGCTTCCTCCAATCACATCGACCCCGACATCATTAATCTCCCTAATCCATAGTTACTATCCCGTCGGGCCCCTCCATTAAAGCACAATCAAGTCCCCTTCCCAACCACCGTACGGTTTGACCCATTTAGATCTAACAGCTGACACTCATATTGGGGGGCCTCTGATGCCAACCTTTACCCACCTGATGTGAGTGGTTTTACTATTTATCCCACCGCTACGTGTCGCCCGATGAATGGCATCGGGCAGACCTCTCCCAATACCACCATACCCTCATAAGCAGTGTGATAAATTTTGCTTACTACCTACGCTTACCACGTTCGCTAAATGAAAAAACATCATTTCTGTCAGTTGGTGCCAACTGTCACTTTCCAGTGCCAACTGTCACATTTCCATTATACACACCAAAAACATTGACTTTTCCAATAAACCCTAAAGTACTCATTATTTTTATTTTACCTAGAAAAGGATCTTCTGTTCTCCATGCACACTCAGAGTACGTTCAAGCTCTTAGCCTACTTCCAACTGTCAACCTTTAGAATCTAATGAACTCCATATTGCCATTGCAGACCCATGCGGTCCGTGCAAACAGCGCACCAGAGTCATTTCTCCCTTCATGCAACCATCACTAGGTATTTACCCGTTTTACTGAGAAACCCCATTTTCGTATTGAACCTATACTAAATTACTATAAAAACCAAGTATTTTAGTGAAAGTAAGATGTTTGACAGTCTAAAGACTCCCTAAAATGACCGAGTTCTTCATAATTCCTTAAATTCCCTACCCTCGTCCTTGAAATCTGCAAGAACCGAGGATGGATGTTCTAGTTGCCTTAAATGTCATGCTAGTTACCACTCCCCATAGAAATTTAGAACTTCTTCCTCTGGCTGACAAAGATTCCCAGATAAAATTCCTCACCTTTGACGAAAACCCTTCGAAATTGCATTGCAAATACCGGGATATCTACTTCAACCATGTAGATAGGATAGGTCTCTAAATCGAACCTACCCAAGTATCAGTTCCTGAGTATTCATGTCTTTCCAGAAATTTTTCATTACTGTCATGCAAGCTATGACCCTATTACGAAATTTGTAATGTCCCTAGACCAGAAAATCCTTTTCACCATTACAGATGAGTCCATAAACGAGATGTTACAGTTGCAGCCTAGTAAAGACCTAACCCCCATGTCCATTGTTGATTTTCTTGAAAGATTCTCCAAGCTGTCTAGTTCTAGAAGTACCCAAATCCTCTAGACCTTCATTTCTGAAGAAAAACACATGCCAAAGGACCCCCCTCCTTACATGTCAGCCTTATTTTTTGATCTAGGTAGAGACATCACAACAATGCTATCAAGCATTTTGGGTTCTACCACTAATGAATATGAAGATGAGACTAATTTAGTTGGTATGTCTATTTTTACCCCCGGTCAACCTCCTACAATCAATTTTGATTATGCCAAATTCATCGCAGATAAAATGCATGATCAGTTTATGAGACTTGAAAATGAGAGGGTGTTCAAGTATTCATCAGTCTTATATCATTTGTTTCTTTTCTATCAGACTCATAGGTTTCCCTTCTCTATACAAAAGCTTGATACTAAAAGGAATTCTAGATCTGTCATCTTCTAGACTTCTCTTTTCCACAGGTCTTATTCTTCTCCCTATCCACTTATAAATTGTATTGACCAATTTGTACATCCTATGACTACAATGTTGATAGGAAGTCCCCCTCCTAGAATTAGTGAAAACAATAAGAGGGTTCTCCAAATTTCCAAACAATACAAAGTTGGGGATTGGTATTTATACCAAACCCATACCGATATCAGAATTTATGGGTGTGAGTTGCCTCCTTATAGATTACCTAAATATTTCCCCATGCAATTATTTTCTCTAGAGTACTATAGGAAAATGATAAATTCTGATGAGATTCACTTTGTCAAGACCATCAAGAAGGTCCAGCTGAGAATAAAGGATCACCTAAGCCCATTTATTTGCAATAATAAAGAAGCTGGAAAGGATGCAGATGAAATCCTCCAGAGATTGAAATTAAAAAATATTTTCATTTGGGCCTATGACCCTCACAGATTCATTTGTAGCAGGAGGAAGAAACATAAATTATTTCCTTATATCGACCATAGGATCCGAGAAATTGAACAATGTGCCAATCAATCAAAATGAGTGGAAGGAACTTTAATAGATCAAGATAGCACACAAGTTGAAGTTGACAATGTAATGGTGGACTTAGAAAGAAGGTTTGACGAGGATTCATTTGTACAAGTGTTTGGAGAAACTTCATCAAGAAAGTAGTCACAGGAACCTAGTACACAACCATCAGAGCAACAAGGAACCTCCGAATTGGCAGAAGCTTCAGAACAACAAGAAGAATCTGAGAAGCCCAAAATCTCAAAGGAGCTGGCTCAACCTTAGCAAATCACGAGCAACCCTCCTCTGTTGCAGACTCCCTCAATGAGGAAAGAAATCTTAAAAGAGATAGGGAAGAGGCCACTCCTTCCAGCAAGCCTATTGATCAAACTTTTGCTAAAACAAAAAGGTTAAACCCCTACACAGAAGAAGAATATACCGAGGAGACCACAGGCAACACAGTGGCAGAAAAGACAGACAGTATGCAAACTGTCCCAGCAGGTGGTACACCATCCACCTCACATATACAAGCATTGGAAATACAACAAAGCACAAAGGTGTCTTATTTCAGAGATTTCTCTGAATAGAGCCAAGACATTAAAGGAAAATACAAATAAGTTAAAGCAAGGAATGAAAAATTAAAAGCTCAAACCTATGCTCACTACCTCAAAATTGCTCCAACTAACCAAACTAGGCCTATGTCATCTTTTGACATAAAGGAAGGAAAATTGCAAATGAGCTTCCTCAAACCAACTGTACAATAGCCAAGATCAATCGCTAAATATTTGAAGAGTGATTTTGAAGTTTTGGTAAAGGATATCCATCCAATTGAACAAATAGAACTACACAAGCTGACTGGTGAAATGGTCTATTCCACATTGAATAATAAGTCCACCACAACACATCAGTTACAAAATTCATTGCACAACACTACAACACAACTGCAACTGGAAGAGGCCTCCTCTCAGGCTAAAGACATCAGAATAAAAACTTTAGAAGACCTGGTGATAGAATTGGGACACGATCCTAAAGATGACAAAGCAGCTAAACAACTGATTAAGAAGAGAAATGATGATATAGCTACATTAAAGAAGCAGCATAAGATCCCTCCTGTCTACCATCCTCAAACTACAGAAGTCATAGAGAAACAAAAGGAGGAAGAACTCATGGACTTAGTCCTTAAGTTAAATTATCAATTAAAAGAAACTGAAAAGGAATTGGAGAAAGAAATACAGTCTAAGTAGAGTGATCTGGCCACTGCCCCTCAGACTATCATACCCACAGTTTCTACAGCAGTACCCTCCACTCTAGCAACTTCTTTGGCATCAACACTTCCACCAATGACAACAGTACCAGTATCATAGACTATTCCAACTACAGGTACATCAACCAGTGCAGGAACAACAGTAGAAAAAATAGATGAAGTGATCAAAGCCATGGAACATATGAGTATCCAAGCTACTGAATTGAAAAAGCTCAACGAAAAAATATCAAGTATGGAAACAAACTATGAACTTGCACAAATTCATAAGAAAGAAAAAGAAAGGAAAAACAAAAGGATGGAGGAAAGAATCAGAGTCCTGGAGAAGGACTTAACACTAGAAAAACCACTGGGAGATATGAGACATATGTTGTGGGCCAATACCATTGATTCCATTAATGATATTTGGCCTTCTATCTAGATAATTTTTTTCAGACCGAACTATTCAAGATAGCTATGGAAGCTCTACAGAAGACCAAAGAAGAATTGGGAGATAGGCTTGAAGAGGCGAATCAATTGATTATTTTTTTGAACAGAAGAAATTTGCATCAGCGAGAGCAATTAGAAATTGAGGATCGAATAGCTACCATCGTTGAAATTAAGAAAGTTCTTACTAAAAGGAACTTGATGCTTAACTTAGAAAAAAGGTGTCAAAGCATTCAGATAGATATATATAGCTTCGTGTTCAAGTATGGAATTTTGAGAGAGAAAGGACTTCCAAGCCCATTGGTCATAAATGACAAGTTGACGAAACATGAAGACTATATTGAGAGACTAAACAAATAGGCCGGGATCCAAGCTAGCTCTTCAGCATTAAAATCACTGCCTACAGGAAAGGTGCTTGATGATGGCTTGGAAAACCTATTTTACATAGAACATGAAGTGAAGCACCTATTCATCGACAGACCCAATTTTTTAAAGTACACAGAAGCTGATGAAGTGTATAGGAAGATGATCAGAATGAAAATACCAGATAACGAATGGTGGACCAATATGATAGATATACTATAAGTTACTATAGTAAATCTATGGAGTTAAAAATGTTTACTACAGTAAATTTTGGTAAATATAGGTAAAGAGTATCAGCACAGGCAAAGAGTATTAGTAGGTGAAGATAAGAGTGAATTCCAGCACACAATTACCAAAGAAAACTACAAGAGACAAATCTGAGTTCCAGCAACCAGCACATTCACAAATAGAGGGAAAACAAACAATATGTTTTCCATCTATCTCTATCTCCATGTGGAAGATAAATTTTGTTTCCTATAATAAATCTCGTGTAGTTATAAGATATTTTGTAATATGTTTTGTATAAATACTTCACAAAATGAAGTAATTAGGATGGATTAAACATCATTTCAGAAAACTTGTTTTTTGAGCTAAAGGAGCTATTGTAATCAAGGTTGGATTGGTTTATTGGATTAAATAAATCTAAGGACATTGCACTTGATTCATGTGTGTTGTGGGAAATAAATAAGTATCATTTCTCTGAGTTTGGATATTGTTTTTTCCTTTATGTTATGAAATATCACATGTGTTTTCTTATGAATCTCAAAAGCAAACAAGGGATAGTACTATCAAAATTAGCTTAAGTGATCTCTATTTTAATTGTTTTCTTATTCAATGTTTTCTACTAAATTGCTTAAGTTTAGGAATTCTTAGTTGCTCCCCTACTTCTGTAGTTCATTCCCTCTATTGGCTCCTAGTACAGGATTCTTAATTGCCCTTGCTACTTGCCAAAACTCCCTTCTTCATCTTAATCCCTAGTAAGGATTCTTCATTCCCCTTGGCCCTGGTTAAGATTTTCAGATTTGTCCCTGCTATGCTAGCTTGCTTTGTGAACTTTTACCTTACTGATTAATCAAATCCTGTTATACTTTTACTACTTCATTCCATAGCCCAATGGCCCGAATACCTGTTCTGCCCATCTATTTCCTTAATTCCACCAAACAAAACAAAACAAATCCCATGAGCCTAGGATCTATACTTAAAAGATTGGTTTGTAGTTACCTTAGATCCTTTCCTTCTTTTAAATAACTTCTAAGGAAAATCTGAGTGATAACAGAGCGCCTTCAGTATAATTTGCAAATATCTCAGCATAATAATCTCGACAAGGAAATAGTTAAAACAATTGTTATTAGACGAATGCAGGATGATTTCCCTGATATGCTAAATCTCTTGGGGAAAAGAGATATATCTAAGGAATGTTATGATCAAATTGCCCAAATTTTTCAAATTAGTTCCAGAGGATCAATGAGAAACAAGGCCATGACATATGATACTTTTAATATGATTCTAAAGTCAACCAATAATGGGAAAACAAAAGAATAAATTAGGAACCTTGTGGAGAATTTTAAAACTAACATTTTGAGCTTGATTTCCTCTCAGTTTGGTGTCTTTCATGCAAAGCAGAAACACATGGAAGTAGAGAAAGTTCTAGCTATATTATACTCTAGGTGCACAAAGAAACATCCTCTAAGGGAGTGCCCACTTAATAGATGCAACATATGTGAGAAGGATCATTCCATATAATATTGTGCCTCAATACCTATATTAAATGCTATCTAAAAGGAGACATGAAAGGATATTGAATAAAAATATTTTATTGACACTAAGAAGCCCTATCATTCTAGGTCATCAAGTATGTTGCAATAACCCATCTCTTATTTTAATTCTTGGTTTGGTATCTATGATCCTCAAAAAATTCCCTAGAAAATGAAATACTCAATGTTATAATGCTCCTAAACCCTCTTAATTATAATGTTATATCTCACCTTTTAAATAAAAAAGTAGTCAATTTATTGAGTACAAATTTCAACCCTCTAATTTATCGCATCTTGGAAAAAGGGTTAAATTTTCCCTTAGCTACAAGAAAATCCCTATTGAAAAAAAAATTGTAACATAGAATGTGCGATTAAAGACCCGTCTAAAAACATTAAGTAGGTTATAAGATAGGATTGCGTTGTTGTTATTAGGAAATGTAAACCTCCCAAGAGTAACATCAACAAACCTAAATCCTTAAATCCTTAAATGATAAATCAAATAGTGTTTTTCTAAAAGATGATAAAGGTGGGTTTGTTGTAATCTTATATAAAGTTGAATATATGAGAAAAGGGATAGATCACCTCTCTAGTGAAAAAAATCTCAATAATAATCCTATTAAAAAAATCTTGAAAGAGGTCTCTTGTGCAATTAGATCTAGTAGTACCCTTGAACCCCTTAGAAAAAATATTATTGAGAGAAACCCACTCACACCAAGGATCTATGGGTTTCCAAAGACACATAAGTATGGGCCCCCACTAAGGCCCATTTTCAATACAATAGGTGGGCCCACTTATCTTCTTTCTAAATGATTAGCCCAGAAACTCAAGACCCTTGTCGGCCTCGCGGAGTCCTACATTAAGGACTTTTCACCATTGTGAATGAGCTAAAACATATTAAGCTAGATCCTAGGGATACTTTCATGAGATTTAACATTGTCTCTCTTTAAAATATATCAATCACTTTATTAATTTTTACGCTTCCAAATTGGTTGGTATCTACCTACCTCTACCTTTTTCATCTTCCAAGATAAATTCTATGAGCAAAGTTGGGGATTTTCCATGGGTTATCCACTCTCCACTATTTTGAAACCAAGGCTTTGAATTTTCCTCAATTTCACCCTAATATTTGGAAGAGGTTTGTCGATAATACCTATGTCATTTCGCCCCATCGTTAGGACAAGTTAAACTTATTTTTTCAACATATTAATTCTCATTCTCATTCCATTAAATTCACAAAGGAAGTTGAGGTATATGGTATCTTTCCTTTCTTTGATGTTATTATATCTAGGATGGAAGATGTTTCCATGCTACACCAGGATTTTCGTAACATGACTCACCGAAAACAATATCTTCATGTATGTTCTTATCATTAGTTGGTGCAAATATTTTGAGTTTTTAACACAATCGCTACCCATGGTTTGATTATTTTTGATGAGAGTCACTTGGATAATGAGAAAATCCATCTCCCAGATTTTTTTTAAAATAATGACTATAGAAAACACCATGTTCTCATATATTTTTAAAAACCTACTAAAGGACCTACAGTTAACAATGAACTCGAGGACTAGGTTACCATTTTCCAACTTTCCTTCATCCGTGAGACCACTAACAAGATTGCTCGTATTTTGAAGAAGCATAAGGTCTTCACCACCTTCAAGATACTTAACACCATTTAGATTTCCCGTAGATCCATCAAAGACCGAGTGGACATTAGAAACATGAAAGGTATTTACTTAATCCCTTGCTCCTATGAGATGCTTTACATTGGGGAGACTAGCCACTCCATCAATCAAAGAATTTAGGAGCACACAACTGACATTAAGCATAATCGTTCATGCTCCTCATCTCTAGCTGATAATGCTAAGAAAACCCAAACACCACGTTTGTACTCAAGACTCCTAGGCCATTGCTAAGATTAATCACTTCCATCATAGGGAGTTGAGGGAGACCATTGAAAGTGAGAAAAAGGTGAATATATCAAGATGGATGATGGTTGAAAATTAAGTAGCAATTGGATTCCCTCCATTCCTTTGTGATCAAACTTAGTTTTCCCAATTTTTTTATCATCTACTTAAGTCCTATAAAACATAATTCATAGTTTTAAAATATTTTAATATTAAAAAACATTATTCTTTAATATCGGATAAATATAAAAATATATAAAGTTTCCTATAATATAAAATATACTTTTAATTAATAATTTTCATATATAGAAGTCATAATTCATAACTATATGCATATTATATAGAATTATCAGATATATTAAGCATTATAATATATCTTTATAAATAGTGGATATAAGAATTTATAACCATTAGATATATTTGTTTCAATAATGATTTGTAATCATAGATTTAAATAAAAATATTAAAATATATTTTGTAAATAATTTAATAAATGTAGTTATAAAATTATAAATATTATTTCATACTACAATAATAATAAACCTAAATAGTTTTTAAATAATATTAATATTGACATCAGGATAAAAATTTATAAATATTAAAAAAATAAATTTATTATTAATTATTATTATGATTATTATATGGTTTGGTTGGTTGGTTGGTTGTTGGGGTTTAATTGTATATTAAAATTTGGTTAGGGACCATTAATAATTATTAATTTCATTATATCTTAAAAATATATATTTAATAATTAGATACATTATAAATTTTAAATATTATCTTATAAAAATATTATATTATTTTATTTGGTTATTAAATAATTTATTAGTTATTTGTAATAAAATTAAATTTTATAAAATATCAATGATTATTTTTTATGTTTATATTTTAAACATTATGTATTTTTATTATTAAAACTTTAGGTAGATCAGATTTTTCATCTTTGTTCGTTCGGATAATGTATCACATTAATTGGTTTCAATTTCTTGTCAATTAAGAACACAACTCTCACAATAAGAGCCTTTGTTTCTAGGACCTCTTTATAGTTCTTTGCTAAGACATGTTCCTTTTTCAATCATTGAAATAACCTCTACTCTAAATCCAACTACTACACAATAAACCTCAAGCTACAGTGGGTGTTCATATAGTGATGGTTCGTACTAACCAGCCTATGTTATTAGTTGAATAGAATTACTAATAAGTGTGCTTAAATAATGGAAAAACCAAAAAACATCAACACACAAAACTTTGTTTCATGTGCCCCTGGGACCTACCATGATGGGGTAGGTCAAGTTAAGGCTCTGATACTAACACAAAGTTACAGAAAAAACACTATATAGTTCACATTGGTCAAATGAGTTTACAAAACACACATAATATAGTTCACATTGGTCAAATGATGGTATATATAAATGGCGTAGTGTAACTTATATAAGAGAAACTATTTCATCATAATTCACCAAAATTAGACAATACAATTTCAATATTTTTGGTTATTTAAAACACATCTTTGAACCCTTGAAAACCATGGAACACTTGAATTATGCACATCTTTGGATTTAGAACCCTTGAAAACCATGGAGCACTTGAATTATGCAAATTAAACAATTTAAACTCAAGTTCTTAAAAATCTTTGTCAAATTTTGATTAAAACTAATAAGAAAAATTGTCATGAAAAAGTCATCTTATCGATAAGTTAGGCTACACCCATATAAATATGGAGAGTGACTTACAAATATACAATAACTAACTTTCACACATAATCAATTAATTGAGAGAGTATCTTAACCACACACCAATATAGGACTACTAGTTGGAGGGAATCACACAACAACTCTACTAGGCCTAAAACATTTCCTAGAATTAACACATATTGATGCAAGTGAGAATTGCATGCTCTAACATGAACAACTGTCATCTGAAGTGAGTTATGATAGTATATTTACATACTAACACAACCACATTAAAAATATTAATGTCTCTATATTCAGGCTTCTGTGATCCATAATGAATTAAGCAAAGTCATTCAGTAGAAATCACATAAGAGAAAATTTTGACCGACCCGTTTCGAATCAACAAGTGTGGTTCGTCATCATGACCAGATAAAGATGCAGACTATGGAAAAGGCTTAAATAGAGAGCCTTTGTCATGGTTTGCCTCTTCATTTGGTCCTAGCAAAAGGTTTGGCTTAAATATTAATGTCATTGATATAACGGAAGACTTCATAAATATATAGATAAAAAACCTATTGCAACAAAAATATTATTATTAATTTTAAAAATATTAATGTG
>APFE031222386.1:5041-57405 GCA_000404065.3 Pinus taeda
TAGTGTCCACTAGGATGCTGCTATTCACACTAAGATGGGTGGTTATCTTAGAAACAAACAAGTAAAGTCTAATATTGTTTTCTTTTATAGAAATAGACAAGAGGAGAACCAAGAAGACCAACCTGAGTCTTGTGCTTGATTTCCCTCCTTCTTGATAGAGCTCCTTCGCTTCTTATTCTGGCCAGCTTCAAAGAGAACCTCTGGAATCACAGCAACATACTACTATCGAAGAAACAAATATCTATATCGATAAATAACATAGGATCAGATGTATGTTGACCATATGAATGCATATATAAACAAGTACACAAGAAAATGGAAGAAAACAAGAATAGCTTTATTAAGATGAAAAGTAGCAAGAGGATTACAACCATATGCTCTAACTCAGCATCATCTTCCAGCTAGGAAGCCCTTCTTCACCTCAAGCAAAGCTTAGATCACCCAACACTATGAATGTACACCAGAAAACCAACAGCACTTCTCTATAAGATACAAAATTCCAGCCTCTGGATCTCTGTGATGAGGGATCCATATATAGATGATTATAGAGAGGTGAGTCATCTTCTGGGATCTTGATTAGTGTCCTCTCTCTGATATTTCCTGCTTCCACTTAGAGAAGGATGATCTCTTACTCATCCCTGGTCGAAAACAGAGAGGCAAGTGTCAGAGGGGAAGCTTCTAGAAGATTCCATGATCTTCCACCTCGCATTTTTGTCCTTGCCATTTGTCCATTCCTGACCATCACACCCTACAAAAGAGAAATTATGTATGCATCACACCTTGTACACTGGGAAGGTGATATGCATTGCACCCTCTACATTGAGCTTTCAGTATGGTCCAGTTTTGACCATTTATGAGCAGTTTTCAGTGAAGAACTTCTGGGAGATGATGTAATCAACTCACCTTGTTCCTTTAGGCAGTGAAGCAACACTTTTAGGGACTTAGGAGCCCTCATTTTATGGACATTTATGATTGGGGTTCAAGTGCCCAAAATTTTCTATAACACCAGGGCTCCGTAGCATCTGTTCCAACCCGGCTCTAGGACCAGTAACTCAACCCACAAAATGTGGGACTATTGATAGTTTAAACAAGATTGTTGACCTTATTTAGCAATGGGAACAAGACTCTATCCTATGTTTTAGACTTCTTAAACAAAACAATAGAAATGACTTGACCAAGACTGACTTACAACTTTGAAACCATACAAGTTGTCTAATTTGTTTTCATAGTGATAAAAATCACCATGCATACATATCAAGCACATATAAAACCTACATGCATGCATGAAAAACACATTACACCCGTCCAGTCCAAGTGTTTGAACTTGGAAGCTCTGATACCACTCTGTAAGACCCTCCTCCCACACTTGCCCAAGTTCACCAGTCCACCAATTTAAATATGTGATGAGGAGTTGCTATGATGTGACTCAACATCCTAGGTATAGTTAAGGAAGTGTAATCGACATACTAAAAACTTATTTAGCGCCCTCAAGAGCTACATGACCTGTGGAAGCCAAGCAACCCCTCCAGGTGCCCAAACCCTGAGTTAATTTTTTTTTTCACTACCCCAGACTACCAGCCGCATGCATAACAGGGCAAGCCAATGACTGTAATCCTACAGTCACATGGATAACCCTACCTCCCAGTGACTGCAGTGTAATTTACTCATTATGTGCCTCCAACCCAAATACCTAAGCCACTTTTTCAGGATTAGGATCCAGACCTCTACCAAAACATTGATAAAACTCTCCAAAAGGATTGATGACACAAGGACAAACCCATTAATGAAAAACTTATGCAAGAACTTGACCTAGCAAGGCCTGACCATGACGGACATTTCATCAAACATTTTGTGAACATGTAATCTACAGGCTATAAATGCAAATATGAACATAGGGATCTTATACTTATCTAAAAATCATCAAGAATGTTTAATTCCCTCTCATAATAGTTGCAATAACATCGATTAGGTCATGCATTCAATAACCATTCTTTCACAAATCAAAACATGTCAAGAGCCATAACTAGACCATGTCATGAAACCATGCTTATAACAAGCATATAACCAAAATAATAATAGTGATAGAACAACCATCAAAACCACATAATAAAAAGTAAATTTAATCATGAAATACAAGAGGAAAATATCTCTTATTAGCATATGCAAATCCAAACAAGTTAGGGACTTCCACATACCACCTAGTCATAGATTGGGCTGAACTGTCTTTCAGCTAATCACCCCCACACCATATTCCAAGAATGAATGTGTGATCTCATGGAATAAACCAAGAAAAGCCAAACTATGGCTTCTAGAGGCCAAATCACCTCAACCCTCAACCAATGATTCCACCTCATGGTCAGACATCACCAACCATCACCAGATTAGTCTCTACCCAAGTTGTCCAAGGCTCCATAGCATCTATTCCAACCCGACTCTAAGACTGGTAATTCAACCCACAGTTATCGCAAGGCTCCAGAGAATTTTTCCAACCAAGGCTCGAGGACTAGTAACTCAACCCACCAAGGGCTCTACTATGTTTCTACTACCAAGGCTTCCATGACTAGTAACTCAACCCAAGATGTTCCAGGGTTTCCAGAGTGTTAATGTCTAAGGCTCCAAAAATTAGTAACTCAACCCATATCCATAAGGAACATGACCACTAATTAGAACAATCAAGTGGGGAACCCATAACACCACAACTATCCAGGAAATGGAAAGGCTAGGCAAAACCACTGTCAGTTGAGGCAATCCTCCATGCCAATGATAGATCATAACCAAATAACCACATGCATATGTCATGCGTTCCAAAACTAGCAAGGAAATCATACATGCAACTCAATACCTACAAAGCAATCCCTTTGTAGTTTCTAATCTCATTGTTTCCTTGCACTTTCTTGCTTTTCCTTTGCCTTCTTTCTCCAAATCCAAAGTATCTCAAATCCTCTAAGAGTGCTCCATGAAAATTATAAGTGTGCAAGAGTAAGAGAGAGAGAGAATAGAATAAGAGTGCCAAATACTGAACTAACAAAAGATGTAAACTAATCCTCATAATCCTTTTTATCATTTAGGCCTCTATTTTCCTTCAATTTTCCTCACATGCAATTTTGTGACCTTCCACCTTCCTTTTCTACTATTTTCCTTTATTTCCATAAATAAATGCCAATTAATGCCTCTTTTCTTTCGCCAATTGCCATAGCCATTTATTAATCACCAATGATCCCCATCACTATGTTTTCTCTTGACATTCATCTTCGAATATGTGTTCCATGACCTTGGTATTATTTTTTCCTTTATTAAATTTATACATGGATTTTTATCCAGGGTTGTTACAAATACACCCGATAATTATGTGGTGTCTCTATGTAGTCTCACGTTTCTTCTTGCTATCCTTAGAGACATGACAATACACAATAACTCCAAAAATTTGAAAATGAGATACATCTAGCTTCCTCCCAGAGAAAGCTTCTTTAGGTGTGATCATGCCAAGTATTCTATGAGGGCTCTAGTTCTACAAATAAAATGTGATTTTGAATTCTTTTTCCCATAGATGTAATGACATCCCTTGATCATGCAACATGGTTCTTATTTCTCCCACTATGCTTTTGGTCTTCCTTTCAACACTCCATTTTGTTGTGGGTTATGGGGTGTTATCATTTCTCTTATAATCCCCTCTTTTGCACTAAAGCCCTTGAAGGTGTTAGAACTAAATTATGCACCATTATCACTTCTGAGGGATTTCAATTTCTGACCAATCTCATTTTCAACCAATGCTTTGAATTCAACAATTTTTAGAAAACTTCATCCTTCTTCCGCATGAAGAAGATCCAACATTTTCTAGAAAAGTCATCAACAAAATTACATAATACATGTGTTTTGTTGTAGAGGTTGTAGAAAATGGTCCACATACATCAGACTAGACTTGCTCCAATATTGCTCCCACTGAATTATCATAGCCTTGGAAGGTGGATTTAACATATTTCTCCAATGTGCATCCATTTCAAACATCATGCTAGTCAAGGGTGCATTTCAAGAGACTACTGGTAATCTGCTACATGATTTTTAAGGACCCATGGTGTAAGTGTCCCATGCACTTGTGCCATAGTTCTCCAACACCTCAACTCAGTTCAGCAATAGATTCCACCTCAAGTTTGTAGATATTTTTCACTCTAACTCCAATATGTTTCACTTGACTGGTAACTACATGCCTCAGAAATTCTTTCCCTTTACTGAAAACAACAGCATAGCACTTATCCTCCAATACAACTGCAGATATTAAGTTCTTCTTCAACTCAAGTACATACATGACATCTTTTAGATGAAGATGGGATCACAACTCCCTGTTAAAGGTTATAGTTCCAATTACCTTGGTATTGTACCACCCATCATCCCCAAGTTCTATGTGCATCTGGAGATCCTTCTCCTCTAGGCTACTAAAGAATTTTTTACATCTTGTGATATGGAACAAGGCTCCTAAATCTAGATACCACACACTCCCAATTACAGTGCTCATCATGCATTCAATTAGGGTGAATCCTAATTCGAATTGTGAGGTAAGTGTTTCACCTCCTTCTCCTCCTGAAGGATTCTTGTTAGACTTATTTTGTGAACACTTTATCACATAGTACCCATATTCATGGCAGTGAAAACATTTTATCTTACTTAGGTCCTTCTTCTTGCCATTGCTTTGGCTCAACTATGGATTTCTATATCCCTTAGTTTTCTTTCCCTTCCCAACCAAGGCAAAATTATCTTTCTCCTTCACTTTAATGTTACTTTATCTCTAATGTTTCATCAGATTTCTTCCTACACAAAATCATACCAAAGTATCCCCCAATTTGGCAATTTGTCCTTTCCATTTACAAAGTCTAGTAGCTATGCTAGGATTTTGGAATACCTAGGAGAGATAGGCTTACTAGCTTTAAAGAGGGTATATTTTTTCCAACTTATACAAACTCATCTCAACACTAAGTAAATATGGAGAGGTAACATGGAATAGTTTCATTTTTCTTCATGCGTATGTTTCTGAGCTTGTCCCTCAATGCCAATTTTTTGACATTACTACCATTTTAGAATATCTTAATGAGGGTATTCCAAATAGAAAAGGGAGATTCATTTCCATAAAAATTCAAGACTATTTGGTCTTTCACGCCCTCCAGGATGACCCTCTCATATTTTACAATATCCTTCTTCCACTAGGCTAATTATTGTGCATCTAATACTGTTGGTTTTGGATTGTCAATTTTGGTGTACACCAACACTCCATTATCATTGATTACAACTTCCATCTTGTCCTTATAATCTATGAAATCTGAGGTCCCCTCCAGGGAATACTCCAATCTCAACTAATTGAAATACATTTTCGCGCATGTTGTATCTATTTCTCGAAGGCAATTCTTGGTTGTGAAACTGCACCGAGAAACTAACTCGACCAAGAGGGAGCTCCCTTAAGTGTTACGATCCTTTTTAATGTTGTTCACTGTAAATGAGAAGAAGCCTATGAATCACAATGGCCAAATTTAGGGGTTTGTTATAGGGTGGTTCCTGATGAGTCACAAATCCCTAGTTAACAGAGAAAACCCTACCTGCAGAGATCTAAACAAAGTGTCAGTTTTTGGCTATGATAGAATAACCTAGCTTGAAATATTTATGTAGAGGAATAGAAGAGATATTACATAACCAAGTATCCTCCCTGAATACTTAATCATCTAACAAGAACAAATGCATATAGAAGACTCTCTATATCCCATATAAATACATTTAAGATATGACAAAAGGAAATAATTTAATGATGTGGAGGCACTAATCCAAACAAATTTTTCAATTAGTTATTCTCAGTAATGATAATAACTTTGCAGGGGATATTAGGGATATCAAAACTCTGACCTTACCCGATACTTCTATATTACCTCAAACATATTAAGAAATGGATTATTAAATCACTAGAAAAGACATACATAAGAAACAATTTATGTCATGAACTAGAGCTAGAAAACTTTAATTGAAAATTATGCAATAGAAGTATTTACAAAAAATAGCATGGTTTTGGCATCAAAATCCAACCCTTTTACAATTAAAATGAAAGGATATATAGAGAATTACAATCCTAAAGCTAAAGAAATCTTTCAAGAATAAAATGCTAATAATAAACTTCAAAACAACATCTAAATTGTTACAAATTTTCTTGAAATAAAAACAATATATATAAACCAAAAATACGTAGCCCATTCACTTTGTTTCAAGAAAACTGGAATTAGCCATTTGATTTGTTGATCCTTTCATTGGATATACTTAACTGATTATACTTGTTGATTTTGTGTCTGGAAAATTCTGCCACCAAATGTATAATTTCCTAGAAATGTTGGATTGGTCATAATAATAATAATCAAACACTTATCCTTTGGTGACAAATGCCCTGTCATCTACTCTTATTGAGTCATGTTTTACTTCCTTGAAATAATTTTCAAGAAATTTGATCGAATGTCTTAAACTTTGGAAAAACAATAGTTTTTGGACACTTTGCCACAAAATTTGGACATGTTTTCTTCATTTTCCACCTGTCTTGGACCATCCTGCTGAAGAAATGGGATTGGTTACTCGAATCTTGCCTCAAAATTGCCTTAATCTTCTTCCTTTTAATCTTTTGCCTTAGATTCCAGAGGTTGTTGAAGCTTCTCCTAGAAACCTACTAATCTCCTCTTAATAGGGTCAACAATACCACCTGTATTCTTCACTTGATCTTTACTACCCATGCTCAAAATATTGCTCATTTTTTACCAGAGTTAATGATTTTCAAAGTAGTGTTTGTTATGGAATCTAACTCACTTCTCCCATCTACAATTTTCTGCCTATACCATTTTTAATAAATCAATCCTCTGATGTAATTTCAATACCTTCGATCCATTTCAATACTATTACTTTTGGTTACTGCTCCATTCAATTATTATTATTATCTATTAAAGCAACACATATAGTTAACAGGTCTCACAATTATGACGAATAGAAAATTATCTTATTCAAGGTGATAATTCACAGTCATCTCATCTCTGCAATGTATCAATCATGTTCCTCTATTTTAAATAACTTGGTATCCTTTATGGCATGAAAGTAATTCAATATAAAATCAAACTTTCTCTCCAAACATTGAAGTTTACTTCCTATAATAACTTGAAATATTTCTTCAAATATTCAACATTTTCCATATAATCATAAAAATGCTTCTTTTTATCCTTTATATTTCCAACAGGCTGTAAAATATTTGAATCTGCAGAAATATTTTTCTACCTTTGATGTTGGATTAAACTTGGAGCCAACAATTCCTTCCACAATGGTTCTCTTCACTAATTTTATGCAATCATTCTTCCTTCTATAACCTAGAAAATATTGTAGGGAATTTGACAAGTAGTGTACCTTGAATAGAGTTACGTCTATTTACTTCTTGCAGCATGATTCCAATCCATCAGAACACTCTAAGTCTTATACAAGTATTCAAGAAAAACCTCAATTTCCCTCTCCTCCAAATGCTTTATCACCTAATCTTTTGTTCACTGATCTTATGACTAATAAGTTCATCAACCTATGGTTACAACCAAGCTTGCAGAAGGTTATATATTACTTCACTAGAAAGGACTATCTGGAATTTTCCTAAGGTCATGAACAATTTTGTAATAGCATGGCTAACTTCATATCACATCAAACTTTGCTTGTATATCTCTAATAGTTCTAACTATTTAGTCCATATTCTAACAAAAGCATTATGTTATTTGTCCTTCAACAAAAATTTCAAGTATCCAATTTAGATTGCCCATTTGTCGAGCAATGTTTTCAATCAATGATACTCTATCTTCAAAAAGTTCATTACCAAGATTTTTGTTAGTGGCTTGCATGAAAAACTTCACAAGGGAGAAAAGGAAACCATAGCATCTAGTGTGAAAATCATTCTTAGGCTCGCAACTCCATTATCATGGATTGAAATCTCCCAAAGAATTTTCGATACCAAGCATTTCATTTCCCTCTTTCACTATCAAGGGTATAGCTTCAAGTTTTTTCAGGCATTCACAGACACCAAAATCAAACAAAATATTCGCTAATACCTTGAGAATTCCAATGGCAACGAGTGCGGAAGTGTTCCCTTACATAAGCCTGTTCTTTTTCATTCCCATGGTACATGAGTTTAATTGCTTCTTGTAGTTATCTAAATTGGAACAATACTAGACCTTAACAGAAAGAATCCATTTTCTTTTCATTTTAGTATAATGACCTGAGCCAACTCAAACATGTTTAATAATCATTCTAAAAATGGTAAGTTCAAGTCACCAATACTTAAAGGGAGCAAGATCAAAAACTCTTATTGTAGCTTCCTCCTCATTATAAGCTCACAGGTACACATTCTTTCCCTTTTTATTTTGGTTCAGGTACCAAGTGCTTGTAAAATTATTGAACTCTACTATAGAACTTTGTGGGTTCTTTCCACAAACATCCAATATTGTTCAGAGGCATTCTTCAAACAACTAGCCAGAAGAGACAAAAGCACTAGCGATGTTTTTTGTGCATTGAAAGTTATCCTTGTAGATGCAAACTATTAACAAGTGATTTAGACTTCAAAAACTAAGATAATTAATGAAATATGAGTTCGTAATAGTCCTTATCCATGTTGAAAAATTGGAATGAATTTCATATTTCAATTATGTTGTTGTATGAACACCTTAGTTCACTTGTAGACAATCCCAAGCATGCAAGCATGACTAGGAAAATGTGAAGATGTATCTAGAGGAAGAAGAGTGCGGAGACTTAGTAGAACAATTTTTTTCTATTGAGCATAGCACGGCTAGAGAGCTTGACTCTTTACAACCTTATTTAGATTTGGAAATCACTTCCATAGGAAAGGAATGGAAAAAATTTGTATTGGAAAATTCATCTGCATATTGTGAGAAGTTAGATGGCACATCCCACTTGCAGGACTGTTGGTTTGAATACCTCACGCAGCGAGGATTAGTTCATGAAAAAATGTATATGTCCCCAAAATATAGTCCATAATGCTTCTAGCCCAAGGAAGCATAGGATCTGTTAACATTATAATTGTCTGTAACAACAACAACATCGGTAAATGAGCAATCCAACTAGTGTTGAGGGACTAAACTTTAGTTACTCCCCTGCACTTATTTTGTAGTTCCTACTATTCTGTTGTAGCAGCTACAACTACCCTCCAAAATTTTTCCTTAGCTTCATTTTGGAGCCACCCTACCAACCATCCTCAGCAGCATGTCTTGCACTCTCAAGTATACAAGCTTCAGTGGTTTTCTAGCAGATTACCAGCCTGTGCATGATAGCTTGTTGCATTCCCCTCATAGGATGCTTCTCTGGACTTCGTCCAGCTATAGGTTGAGAAGATCCCTAAAGAAATTGTGCAATTCTGGAGGGGAACCAGCCTTCCCTCCATAAATTCTGCAATCATGTCTAGCAACTTGCCGATATCCCTCCCAGAAATACGCAAAATTTCCCCTCAGCTAAGCAAAATGTTACATGTGTCATTGGGTTGACCAGTTCCACTCGGGACCGAGAAAACTTGACATGCATGCATGGGTTGCTTTTTTCTGAAATAGAACAAATAAACATGCAAAAAGCATCCCTAGATTTTAGGGAGCTATTTTTAGCAGCTGGAGGTTACATGCAAAGATCGTTTTAGAATCTTTCCTCCAAGTGTAGCTTTTTCCTAGATTTGTGGCATGCACGTCATGAGTCTCAAACTTATTTATTTGACACTCTAGAGCTCACTTATTTACATCGATCTTGGAGCTTTGACATCCCAAATCACATCCAGGAGTCTTCGACACATCCAACTTAGCTATTCACACGTAAGTCTCTTAACTTGTCTTTTGCAACATTTTTGTCACTTTTTGTGTTTTGGCTTGTGTGAGTGTTTTTTTCTTTATTTTTGTGAACGCTTGTTTTCGTTTGCTTGCATATTAGCTTGTACTAGCACCATTTCAGATTTCATTAGCATCTCATTGTTGTCACATGCATGACATTGTTTTACATGACTGGTCATTGATTTGGCGACTCGCGTCACACACATGCATGTTGTTCTGTTTCCTGAATCTTCCATTCACTGTTTGCATGCATGATCA
This sequence comes from Pinus taeda, assembly GCA_000404065.3. Classification (NCBI taxonomy): domain Eukaryota; kingdom Viridiplantae; phylum Streptophyta; class Pinopsida; order Pinales; family Pinaceae; genus Pinus; species Pinus taeda. Next base: position 15,166 of record APFE031222386.1, read on the forward strand.
TTCACTCCTACTTACACTCAGTATCGCCATGCATTCACATTCACATTTTATTTCAGTTGCCCATTGGTGGGTCTGCGAAGCCTTGGCCAGGAATCTGCCTCACCAAGAGAGCATTACACAATCCTAAGAGGGAAGGCCATATCTTCCTCTCAGAAAATGTGAATTCCTTCCCATTGGCTATCCTCCAATCTTGCATTGTGGAATTCTGAGGGGAAGTGAATGTTTCCTAGAAAATTGTACAATGGATTCACTGGGCCTACAACCATTGCCAACAAAAATTGTGCAGTGCGTAATTCTAGTAGCCAGCAGGCCAGCCTAGATTGTGCATTGCACAATTCCAACAACCAACCAACCTCTAGACTTCCTTTTGTGAAGTTCTGGTAGCCAGTCTCTCGAACTCCCAAAAATAATTGCAGAATTCTTTCCAGAGAATCCCCAGGTATATTGCATGTCCTTCCTCAATTTTTCTTTGGTTTTAGTTAACAAATTTCTCTCCATGCATGTCGCTATATTTCCAGATCTAGCAGGTGTTTGTCTACCTCTCAACAATTTAGGATCAATGGCCTCCAAGAGGGGAGGATCAAAGGACACTGATGGAAGTGCAACTGCAGCAGTCGTTGAGTGAGTGTCTACACTTTTTCTGATCTATGAAGATACCAAGTTGATTGTAAACAAGGACATCAAGCTGAAATGGCAAGAGGTCAATGATGCATTTGCAAGAACATTTGGGGAAGACCTTGAAGACCACCAAGTATATGTGAACATCCACAAGTCTGACTTGTACCCAATTGCATGCAGGTATCCCATGCTCTCGTGCACAGACATGATACATTGGATCGTCTCATACACTGACCCCGAGACAATGACATTGAGTAATGTCAATGGGATGGAGATTTCTACCTTCAAGGCATAGGATTACGAATAGATGTATCATATGTCGAAGCCTGTGATCACCATGGAGACACCATTTATCTTACCCAGCAGTAATGCCAACTCCAGAGATATCTTGAAGAACTAGGTGAAGGAGCCGGCTAAATTCAGGATGACACCCAACCAGGTCTATGAGAAAAAGATACTTCAAAAGGCATATCAATACTTGGTCATTTTTGCATGTCATTTGTATGGCCAAGAAAGCATGAAAACCTTCCCACATAGTTGGGTGATCGTGTTGGACCAACTGGCCAGAGAAGGAAAAGATGCAACTAGTCTGACATGTTGGCTCACTAGCCAATGGAACAGGTAACAAGATCTTGACATGTCCGCTTACATTTTGGATGCAATCTGTGCCCATCAGGAGTTCTCAAGCTTGAAGTGGGCATGGACATCAGTGAAGACCTCTGTGAATGCTAATTGTAATATGTTGTCCGAATGCAGCTTCAGAGGAGTTATCACACAAATGTCTAATCATTTTGTCACCCTGATGTACAAGATGATATTTGAACAGGATCCACCCTGTAGGTCGAAGGCAGCAATGGAGTCATTGATTGATATAGCAGATTGGTATGCCTCACCATTCAACACCTTCATACAGATGTACAACATAGAGAAGCCTTTGCGTGCTCTACCAAAGTTTACCTTAGACAAACTCATAATGCACAAAGTATCATATCACATCTCTGTAGCATTGTCACCTACGCTGCACTAGAATAAGAAGACACATTCTCTCACTCTTTCGTTGTGGATCAGATTATACGAGATACAACATTTCAAGCATGTGGATTTTGAAGCAGATGAGATGAAAAATTATCCATTTGACGCCTGAACTTACAATTCGTATCACCTGCATTGCCTTGTGAAAGACCACTACATGAGAGTATAGTTTACTTGGATCCACGAGGCATGTCATTAGGTGGAGGAAGACCCATGCAGATATTGTTATAGCTTCTCTAGGCCCAATGAACCGATCGGCATCATTGTGCAATGGTTAATAAAGCAATGTGAAGTAGCATCTTTGAGAGCACCAGCAGTAGAGGTAAACATACTAGTGTGTGACAAGGGCAAGAGGAAGATTGTCAACAACATGGAGGAGGAACAAAGTTGCAAGTTCTAAGCAAACCCGCTTGTGTAGAAATCGACTTTGGCAATAGAGGTGAGGAGGCAAAAATGTGACAAGAGGAACGTGCAAAGGCAGAGAGAAAAATAGAGAATGGAGGAAATAGAGAAGGAGTTGCATGAGTTGAAGGAGTAACTCCGGAAGGAACAGGTGTCGTGTAGACATGAGAAGGAAGCATAGTAGGAACAGGTACAGTAGGGGGTGCAACATGAACAGACAAATGAAACTACATCCACATAGGTAGTAGACTCATCATAACAGTTGGCACCAACCAAAGAGGGTGAACAGTCACAGGAGCAGGACTTTGCTTAGGAGATAGAGCAAGCACTTGAATAGATGGATACGGATATGGAGTAACAGGAGTTAGAGTAAGGTATCGACCTAACGCTTCATCACTAAGAGTTCAACCCACCACCTTCACCACATCCAGAAGAGGAACGAGTCCCAAGTGACCAAGGATACACTAAAATCCTTGGAGACAATCCAGAAGGAGAGATGCACAACATCTCCTTCGATGAGTCCCAAAATAGAGTTGTGTAATCTCGCAGAGTGTCGACTCTGGATGATCATACATATCCTACGTAATTTGAGGAATGAGTGATCGTTTCTAATGTGTGCACACATCCAGCAGCATTGGCTGATGCCACTAGAGAATATGTCGAAGCCACTAGCTCGAGTGTTCGCTTCCTGATAGCTGAGAATGAGTGAATGGCTAAGGAGCTATAGATGAACAAGTAGGGAGGAGAATAGGTTGCAGCATCTGCCCAAGAAGGGTTGAAGAAGGCAATACTAGATGAAGTATTTTCCCTTGACACAGTCATGCAAACGTTGTATTCCTTGTTTAGTACCGTGCATAAGGAAGTTGTCCATATCAATGGTTGGCAGCAGCGATGTGCTAGAAGAGCACGTACCTTGTCAAATGTGCATGTTATTTTTGATTACATGAAGACATGGACAATGAGATATAAGGGAGCCCCGCTACACTTGCCAAAGATGATGAAGCCCAGAGTGGTTGATTTGAAGGCACACATCTAGAGTTAGATCCAGAACTATGAAGATTTCCCATAGCTCATCACTAGTCTACAGGCTTCCCATGCACGTCTATTCAGGAGTATAGAAGTTATTGTGTGCGCACATGCGATCCTATCTATTGGGACACTCACCCAGGCAAAGACAAAGGCACAGGTCTGAATGGAGCTTGACTCATACCTTGATGAGTTGATGTGCATAGCCACCAGCCTAGACTTGGTATTCAGTGCAGACACCATGCACAAGTATGTTGTTGGTCCGACCACACTCAAGATAATGATGTGCATGCTATCAGATAAGTTGGATAAAGGAGCCCGAGTAGTGTACCTGGATTTTATGGAGGCAAGAGTTAATTTGTAGAAATATGTCACCTTAGAGTACACGAACACCATTGTGGACCACCAAGCTTGGCATCAATTCACTACTGTTAACCACCATGAGGATGTCGAAGAGGTGGTCTTCCAACAGTTTTCTGAGTCATAGTGATGTCTTGGATGGCTTTCTCAAGCCCATTTTGTCTCACATGGGTACATGTGCATATTGTATGTAATGTCTTATTGAGTGTAAGTTCAAGTGTCAATAGTTGGATGTAACAGTCATAGAGTAGATTAAGAGTCATGAGGGTAGTTGAACTGTCACAAAGGGGAATGTCAAGGGCCACCCCACCCTTTGCTATATATAGTCTCTCATAACTCATTGTAAAGGCTTTTGTTCAGCTAATCTTCCAATAGGAGTATCTTAGATAAAGCTTGGACATTATTGTAACAAGCCTTGGCTTCTCGACTACGCAGAGCTAGTATATCTCTTTGGAGGAGCAGGTGGTTGTCACTGTAACGTTCTACTATCGGGGCTAGCGGGTGGACATGGATGTATTGTATGACTGGAACTTACACTTCTTTATATAATAGAACCAACATTCTTCATGCATATGTCATATTGTATTCCAGCTATCTCATTTACTTTAAATGATATATGTATTTGTTTTCTTACGCATGCATGGACTATTCTATATAACTATGTATGAATCTTACTGAAATGTGTTGATTGGTTTAACCATCACTTTGGATTTCTCGATATCTTGCTTTCTATATGGTGATGCATCTTCACTCGTGTGTTCCCTTTCAATCCGAGTACTATTATAGGTTTTCAAGGGCCACACTCACCCCACTTCCAGGTGTTAGAACCATTCATGCACCTTCCTTGACTTTCCACAACTATCACACCCTTGCTACCGACAAGGACATCTTACTTACCTCTGTGCAAAACCACGGTCAAGGTAATACCGTACAACCCACTGTTAGGACTCCTACACCAAACGGTCTGAGGTCTGATTGGGACTTCTTCTAAAGGAGATCCCCTGACATGTTGGCGCGTATAGCACTGTCAAACGTTTTGGTGCTAGAAGGAGGACTAGATGATAAGTTGTGTCCTCTCATCTTGTTTTTAATATTTTCACATCTATCATAGAGTCTTGCACACTCAAACCTCCACGATGTTTTTTGCATGGCAAACCTCTTCACATCACGAGGGATTTTTTTGATCTCTTGTCTGGATACACATATGATGGTGAAGGCGAAGTGGCCTGGCCTGTATTCATACATGACTTCCTTGCCATGATTAATGAGGAAGATGGATGTTTTGATGAATAGGCTAATTTGTGGCTTCCACACGCACTTCACAAATCCCCAAAACGGTGGCTTTGCATCCTACCGACTAATAGCGTGCACTAAATTGAGAATTTATTTATCTCATTGAAGATACTTTCCATCATTTTGATCCAGAACATCTTGACCAAAAACTTTTACAACAACGGAAGGCCTCGCATGAATTGCCTAATGATTTTTGGCAGCGCTACTATGTTTTGTAGTTTCATGATCTGAGAAGCCAAATGAGATTCCAGTATCTCATTGATAGGTTCAAGTACTATCTTATCAAATCTATCAATCCCAAAAGGAAATATGAGCCCAAGCCTCGCTCAGCATACTTCAGTGAGGGAGTTGTGCAATCATGGATAAATATGATCATTGTTGCAAGTAATTTCCCATCGTCCCCTCATCAAATAGCTCCACCACTATAGAATGATGCGGGAGAATATGCACACACATATGTTTAACTATCACATCTTCCCAACATCATCTCACTTAATTTTCGCATAGATTTGGTTCTAAGTCCATTGAGTTTTCATATTCATTTTGTACCACAACCGCCTTCTTCGTACTCGGGTGATCCTCCAGATGATATTGTCTTGCATTCTTCCATTTAAAACTCTACACTTGTTGTGAATGAGGATCATGCCTTTGATGGAGTTGGTGTTTCACATCCAACATGTGATGTCATTCATGAAGAGTATGACTAGGAGCTTGAGCATCAACACTTGGCAAAGGATGACTCCCTTTTGTCTGAGCCCCCCTCCATTCTTTCCTGACATCTTTGGTGCACCTTCCATCCATGATTTCACAATGTATCTTCATCTATGGATTCATGTTACACAGTAATTTGTCACTGGCCCTGTATCCCCTGATCTCGGATAAAGTCAGTCCCTGAGCGTCATTTTCTTTGTGTCATACATCAAACAAATGTGTCCACATCTTCCCAATCATTCAATAATATTAACAAATTCTCCTTAATCCTAAAGATTAACCCTTTTTACCCATGTTTCAAGATCGTTCGAAGTAAACCTCATTCTTCCTATGACGGTTTCCTGTAATGAACTAGAACATTTCGAAATCATCGCAGGGGTACATATGTTCTTTGCGACAATCGGATTTTAGGGCTCGTCGCAAGTCCTCAGTATCCTTCTTACGATGATAGCTCTAAATACATTGTTTCCCCGTGACGTCATCTCTGAGTCCTAGTGTTTGACTCGCGATGACCAAGATATGGCAAATTAGTTCAAACATAATGCTTCTGGGTGGTTCTAGAATTGGTCGTTGGGTCAAGGAAGTTTGACTTTCCTCCTCTGGGATGGTGGTTCTACATTTTGAGAAACCTTCCTTGGAGATAATCTCCCTCTCCATCATTTATGGAGGCTCCTCCTCTTATAAAAGCATTCCCCATTGCTATGATCAGCTAGTTTTTGGTATTGAGCAAATTAGCTAGTTTTGGTGTGAGATTGATAATTTGCAGTGTGAATTATTGATATTCTGACAATTGGTTGTGGATTGCCTTAGCCTTATACTAGTGCTTTTGAGTGAGAAAGAGAATTATTAGCCTTTTGGGAGACCCTTTTGAGAGTGAATTCTTGAAGAGACATACTGACTAGACCCTTTCGAGGATGCTTGCGACGTCAAGGCTTAATTGTAAGTTTTTCTTTTGCTCATATTAATAGAATCAATCATGATTTCCTATGTCATGTGTAAAATATATTTGATAGCTTATGGTTCCTTGACTCTGTAAGTGAATAGTTCATTGTTGTTCTCTATTATGTCTTCTGTTGTTCTCTTGTGTTGTTTCAGGTGAATCGCTCATCAAGGAGAAGGAAACGAAAGCTACAACAGCGTAACAAAGACTCCATCAAACACTTGTTTGAGGTAGGCTCTTTCAACCATGACTGTTTAAGGAAATAGATATATATATATTATATAATATATATAAATATATATATATATAATTATATATATAATATATATATATATAATATATATAAATATAATATATATATATATATATATATAAGATATATGTATATATATATATATATATATATATATGTATATTGTTGTATTATGTATGTATGTATGTATATATGTATGTATGTATGTATGTATGTATGTATAGATATATATATTTATATATATGAATTTAATGATTTAATTAAATTAATGAATTATTTTAATAACTAACCATTGATTTATTTTATTTTTTACCTAGTTTAACGTAGCTCCGTAAATATAATAGTAAATATGAAGAATATTGGTAATAGTAAGAAGAATATTAATATTAAATTAATTAATGGAATTTGACTGGGGTCCGTGAGTCAAAAAGTAGCCGTTAGTCTTTTTAGCCGTTGGAGTCTCTGCTTATACTATTTAACATGCTAAACTAGATATGTTTCTTCAACTTGTCCTGACGATGAACCACACTAGTTGGTTCGAAACGCGTCGAAAAATGATTAATTATGTGATTTCGCCGAAAATTCTCTAAACAAATTAGTTGTTGTTTTGTCTTGCTGTGACTAGATCCACTCTAAGGCTAGAGGGGTTGCCTCTGTCTGTAGAGGGAACATTACCTACATCAAAAGTTGGCGACTCTGCTGGGTAGTCCTTTGTGTGTTTTCTCTTGCTTTGCTCTTGATTTGTTTTTTATTGAATTGCATATTGTCTCGTGGTTTTGGGGCTGAGCCATCAGTGATCTAGGTTACTTGGGTAAATCTGGTAGTCCCTCTCACTATTAAAGAGCTAATTCTGGTGTCTTTCAGGTGTTTTTGCTTTGTTTTTCTTCTTAATTGAGACTGTCATTGTTTAGCTCTTAACAGTTGTGATGAGTTGCACCTGTCCTCTTTGATCAAGATCTACGTTGCGGATATCCGCTCATACAACTGAGACGATTCTTGAAAATTGGACCGTCGTCGAAGACATGTGTACTCTTGCGATGACATCACTTAGGTTCTAGCTTTGTGCTTGCAACGATTTGGCTTTTGTCTCCGGTTGCTAGTTCAACCCCTGTGATGATTCCTGTAAGGTTTTTTTTCACAGTCTTATGTCTTGGATCAGCCATACCTGCTTTTCCCCTACTGCCTCTTGTCCCTTATCACATTTGTTTTGACTGTATCTGGTTAAGGAACTTTCCCCTTGGTTTCATTTATCTGAGTCTTGTGTTTCCAGAATGTGTGACCTAAATCTTTTTAAGCTCTCATCAAGAAGTCATTTGTTTAGGTTACTCATCCGTCCAAGATTCGTCCACAACCATCTGATTGATTTTCTTGAAGTTGTTCTAATACTTGTCTTCTTTCTGATTGGTCTGTAGCGTTTGGTTATTCAACCAATTTCTCATATTAATTTGATTTCCACACTATCAAATATAAAATACATTTTCTAACTTAGTAACCGGAGAACCCACAGTGAAAACCATTTTTTGTCAACATTTGAAATCCCAATAGGGATCCATCATCAAGACTTATTTGAATGATGAGAGCAGAAGAGATTGAATGAGGGTTTTAAATAGTTTTTAATAGTTTTTGAGGTGAGAAGATTTAAATGGATGTCGGCCTGTTTTAATTATTTTTATTTATTATTATTTTCAATTAATTTTAAAGAAATGTAATAATAAATAATTTGATTATTTTAATCTTTACATTTGTTTAGATCAGTTAGGCTTGCATTTGCTTGTTTGTCATTAAATTCCAAAAATAAAAAATATTGCATTCATACCATATGAAAGTGAAAGCGCATTTGCATTATTGAATTTTTCATGATTGAGAAATTAGAAGCAAATTTCAAATATTTCATTAGTAGTTGCAGGATAAGTGCATTGATGCATTGTGTTTCCTAGTGATTGGATTGCCTGCATGCACCGTTGTTCTTGAATTTTCTTGTCATGGTTTGCGTTCACTTGGATCTGAACTCCTTACCTTCATTTAGGTAGTTGTTCATTGAAAGGAATGGTGTTTTACTCATTTTAGTTGCATCCTAGAAATTATTGAAATACATTTGGTAGGGCCTGAAAACTGAAACTTAATTCAAGATTAACTCTTAAAATCTATTGAACGAACTTAAAAACACATTGGAACCTAACGCACATTTATCTAGAGGTCTAGGCTAGAGACGTGTTCCGGCGTTGTTAACCCTAGATACTATTTTTTTCACTAAGGTTGGGTGATTCCTCCTTCTGTGATTCAATAGGTACTAGTTCGGGTTTGTGCTCCCCATACCATCGCGTATATATTGGGAGACCCCACTAGGTTATTATCCTATTATACATAGGAAGCAAATTCTGTCACCTTACAAATCATAACGCCCCAAACATAGCATTTGGGAAGATTGACTATCGTACAGAAATTCCTTGGTCATTTCTCTTTTATTTGATCACCAAGGTGTATATGCATTTTTGCGATTTTTCTAGTAAACCTCTTGTCTAGTACTCGAGAGAAATCACTTTTGTTCCGTTTTGACTCCTTAAAAGTAAAAGAATCATCTGAGCACTTATCATTTCAAGCAATTTAAACATTTAAAGGTGACTAGAGTCATCTTTTGTCCTTTTTCTCAACTCTTTAAACATGAAAAGATCAAGTTTTGTTCCTATGTCATGAAATTTATTTATCCACGCTCACATTTTACCTGTTAATATTGGTGGTGTTCTTGGTTCACGTAGAGTTGCAACCCTACTTGATTTATCTCTTTTTCTCAGATTTAGAGTTAAGCCATCCTGGCAGACTCACCGATCACGTCCTCTTTACCAAGTGATGAAGACTCTGCATCCCTTTCTCTTTTTAGGTATCAGATGTCGGTGTTACCCTTCCCATTATCCCAATTATTCAACCTCTTAACTCTCGAGCTCCGGGAGGGGAGCATTTTGATATCAATTGGAGTCCTCTTTAGGAACCTTCAGATGAAGACTTCCCATTTACTCCCCCTGGTGTTTCGGTGGGAATGTCTTCTTTCGACATGGATGAGACGAGCCTCGTTACTAGTGAAGGGAACCTTGTGTCAAGTGGAGAAATTCCTCTTCTCTCAGAAGGTTTCCGTTTTAGCACTCCTCTTGGCATGTCATTACTATTGCGCTATCATGCCTTGTCGGACATCATGAGTTCCACGTCTCTAAATCGGAGTTCTGTGTGGTCACGAGCTATCACCCCGACTTCAGGGCCTTTCATACCTCAGATCCATGACATCTCAGTCACGTTTGTTCTGTCAAGGCCCACTATTTGTGTTGCCTCTACAACTCTTGTTTTTAGTGTTGCTGTTGCATCCTCGGTGGTTACCACTATTACTGGGCCTTCTGTTGAACCCGTTAGCAGTGGTCCTTCATCCTCGGCGTCCAGACTTGTTAACCCTATAGGTGATATCCCACTTTCTTCCGGTTCCATTCTAGTAGGGTGCTCATATGAGAAATATATGTTTGCTCTTCAAAAATTGAATCCTAACCTTCTGGGCTCCCAACCACCATCCTATCTGCATAATTTGTTGCACTATTATGATCCACGGGGGGCCCATATTTATCACACTAGGTCCCTCCACCCTAAACCTATAGTTGAAGTGTCTGTTCCGTTATCCGTTGCATGGTCTCATACTGCCTACCATGGTGGCCAACTTTTACAAGGACAGCCTTCTGGTTTTCAAGGGAAACCGTATCAAGGGCAATCTTATCAAGGGCATCCGTATAAAGGGAAACCTTCAGGCCTAAAACGACAACCTTTACAGGGACAACCTTCGGCCCTTACAAGTTCCTCTTTTGTTTATTTAGGGCAACCTTCTGGTCAACCAAGTCATCCTCAATTCCAGCAAGGCCAACCTGTTGCCCAGCAAGGTCAACCCTCTGGTTAAGTAGGTCAATCTAAGATCCAGAAAGGCCAACCTACTGTTCAGCGAGGCCAACCCTCTAGCCAAATGGGCCAGCCTCAGTTTTAGCAAGGTCAACCTATTACCCAACAAATTTAAACCTTCTGGGCAAATAGGTCAACCTCCATACCAACAAGGCCAGCCTTCTAACTAGTTGGGTCAACCCCAGTTTCAAAAAGGACATCAGTCTGGTCAAATCAATCCATCTCTCAATCAACTAGGCATTCAAACGTTAACTGTTTTTCAAGCCCCACCCGGTTTCTAGACTCAGGCTGGACTCCAGACTCAACCTAGTCTCCAATCTCAAATTGGATTACAAGCTCGACCTGTTTATCAAATGCAACTTGGGCCATAGGTGCAATTTGGAGCTCAGCCACAATACGGTCTCCAAGCACTTCAGCAACCCCAAGGGCAACCTCAGGCTGCTCTGTATCAAAATTATCAGGAACCACAGGTCAATCCTTGTCAAAATTTTCACCAGCCCTATGTTTCCCCAGCTAGTCAAGCTAGTAACTAATGGGTTGCTAGTGGTCAAAACTCGGGAAAATTATTAGATTATACTTACAATCCTTACGAACAAAACCTTTATGGGCAAAATCCTTATGGACAAAACCCATGGGGACAGCCAGGAGTTGGATGGAACCCTAACGTTGGCTCTTATCAAAAGCCTATGATGTCTTTTAATCCTCAATTACCTTTTCTGGCAACCTTGGAACTGCCTGATGTGTCCAAGCTGGCGAACGATCCAATACTTCATAATCCATATTGTCCACTAGTTCCGACCAAGATTCCCAATGATTGTCCTAAATTTGATGGTAAATCTAGAGAGGACCCTCAAGCTCATGTCATGACTTATCACCTCTGGTGTTCATCTAACTCATGGCTTGACGATTCTATCCTCCTCCGACTTTTCCATCTGACTCTCACTGGTTCTGTTGTGAAATGGTATATTGAACTTTCTCATGGATCTTTCTAGGATTTCAATTCGCTTGCGATGGCATTTTTTACCCACTTTTAGTTTCCAATTCATTATGAAACAGGAACACACCTCCTTACTTCTCTGAAATAGGACACAACAACACACATCTCTAATCATATTTATGAATGGAGAAGGCGGCGTCCTTTGATTAAGTTCTGGATCCCTGATTAGCTTCTGACTGATTGGTTTAATACATCGTTTTTCAGTCCGGTAGCCTAAGATATTGCCATGGGGGCATGTGTTACTGAAGAGAAAGCTACCGCACGTTCTCAGTATCTCAATTTGGTTTATTCCCAATCTGGTACATTGTATGATTACTTGCCTGATGCTCTGTGACCTAGAACTACTAAGGCTCCGTCAACACCATCCGTCAACGGTGTTATTAGTTCCATTACTTCATCCTCCAGAAAGTCTTCCGTGAGCCCTGTGAAGCAAAAATCTACTACTCCTAGTGAAATTCTTCTCAGGCCACATCTAATACTGGTGAAACCTCGGGAGTCAATGTCGTCCAGTCCACTGTGCAAGAGAAAGCTTCAAAAGGTAAGAAAAAGGGGAAATGAAAAAATAAAGCCGATCCATCAAAGCAGGACCCTCCTAAGCCTCCAGTCGATGATGGTACTAAACACAAACCCAAGTATCCTTGTCTCATATGTGATGAGGATCACTACACTAAAGACTATCCTAGATGGTGTGAAGTTAGTCGTTTGTTTAAGGGGACTCCAGAAACTCCTGCTATGCTTAAAGAGCCTTTTCCCTCTTAACAAACCCAAATGGCGGTCGATCAACCTTAGTCCTCTTACACTTTTGGCTCTCAAGTTTTTATGGCTGGGACTATTCCCATTCATATAATTACTCGATTGAAAGAATATCCTCCACCCGCCGGAAAGGAACCTGAAGTCCCTTCAAATGTTCCTTCATCTAGTTTAGGCCCTCTCCAAATTGAACGGCCTGGCACTGAGTCTGTCATTCGACCTCCTACCAAGGGAGTGCTTCAGAAATCTTCCTATAACCTCAATAGTCGTGTTGCGTAACACTATGGCATTGTTGAGGACTTATCCCAAGCCCCTTCGGCTATGTCCGCTTTGGAAGTCCTCCAGAGTTGTCCCTCCCAAGGAAGTCTCTGTTATCAGCCATTGGTGGAATTGACCTAGCCAATTAGGACTTGATTACTTTCGATCTTGACAATCACGTACCGTGATTACCTCATCAGATTGCTTTCCTCATCCAAGTCATCATTAACTCAAAGAATATTCATCATACTATTATTGATGAGGGTGCATCCACTTGCATCATGTCTATTTCTTGCTGGAAGGCCATCAGTTCCCTATCATTGAGTCAATCTCCTAATACTTTGGAAGCCTTCGATGGAAGAGATTCTCATCTGTTTGGTATCCTCCTACGCTTTCCTATTACTCTAGAGCAGAAGACAGTTCAGGTTGAAGTCAAAGTTGTTGACACGAATTTGAATTACAACCTTTTGCTAGGTCAAAGCTGGACATACGCCATGCACGCTATAGCCTCATCTCTATTCTGTGTACTCCGTTTTCCCCACCAAGGGAAAATTGTCACAGTTGATCAATTGTCCTTCTTTGCCTCTTCTTCTTTGGATGGCAACATCCCATTTGTGGAGTATACCACTATTCCCTATGAAAGTGTGGGCACTAGACTCTTCAAAGATCCTACCCTTATGAAGGTCTTTTCACTCTCACCTCCCAACATCGGCCCCATTAATATGATTTCTATCCATTCTAATCCTTGGGTGGTTCCCCCTGTCAATTAGGTAGACTCCTAGGGTGACGTTATGCCATTGAGTCCTACCCAACTCAACTATGTTTACATTGTTTCGGCATCAGCTTCATCTTGCCACCCTGCTCCATTGAGAAGATCTCTCGACATGTATGTGCAATCCCCTTGGCTTGGAGATATTATTTCTCTGGATCCATTACAGGGGACTCTTCCTTCTGATGAAGCAATTCTAGAGTCTATGTCTTTTGAGGATCCTCCTTGGTTTGATCATCACCATCATTCCTCATTTCTCCCAAGCCATGGGGCCATGACTACCTGTCTAGAGAAGTTTGCTTCCTGTATTCCCTCTCAGCCGCTTCAGATGCCCATCTTGATTCATGAAGTTTTTCCTGAAGTAAATATGGGGAACATTACGTAGTCTATGCCCATCGACATCTCTGTCAAACTGGGGATTGTCGAAAATATCCACATTGGAGTTACTTGTAATCCAAAAGAGATTCAACTTTACACTAATCTTTTTTGGAGAGTTTCGCAGCACGTTCACTTGGTCATATGAAGAAATGCCTAGTATTGACCCTAGTATCGTGGTACACGGGATACCTATGTATCCTGGTGCTAAACCAGTTTGACAACGTTTACGCCCCATGCACCCGAGAAAAGCTGCGACTATTAAAGGAGAAGTTGAAAAACTTCTCAAGGCAGGGTTCCTTTATCATATCCCACTGATTGACTGGGTCTCTAATATTGTCCCTGTGACCAAAATGTAGGGCACTATTAGGGTTTTTGTTGATTACCGTGAAATTAATCGCACGTGTCCAAAGGTTGATTATCCCACACCCTTTATGGACCAGTTCATTGACGATTATGCTGGGACTGATACTTTCTTGTTTATGGATGGTTTTTCTAGTTACAACCATATTAATATTTTGCCTATTCATCAACACAAAATTGCCTTCATCTACCTGTGGGGTACCTTTGCTTACAAGAAGCTTCCTTTCAGCCTTAAGAATGCGTGCCACCTTCCAGCAAGCAATTTCCTATGCATTTCATGACATCCAACACATTTTTCAGCAGTATCTAGATGACCTTCTGGCTCATTCAACTAAATGTTCTGACCATATGAGCCACCTCCGCAAGATTTTTCTTCGTTGTAGACATTACCGTATTCATCTCAATCTACATAAGTGTGTCTTCTATGTTGAATCTGGCAGACTTCTTCGGTTTTTCATCTCTAAAGAGGGCATTCGTCTCGATCCCCTCAAAGTTGAAGCTATATTGAATCTTCCACCCTCTAATTCTTTGCATCAGTTACAGATTTTGCAAGTAAAAGCCAATTTCCTACGTCGTTTTATCCCTAACTACGCTAAGATTGCTAAAGGTTATATGTGTCTCCTTAAACGGGACACTCCCTTTGTTTGGGATGACACTACCCAAAAGTCATTCGAGCAACTCAAGGCACTTATTGTTTCTTCTCCCTTATTGCGTCCACCTAACAACCATTGTGACTACACTGTTTATCTCACTATTGTCCACAGCGCTATTGGAATGGTTTTGGTTCAAGATGATGATGGTTCCAAGCACGTTATCTATTATCTTAGCCACAACCTCCTTGACACTGAGACTCGATATGCTTATGTTGAGAATCTCGCCTTGGCTACTGTTCAAGTTGTCCAATGTTTCCATCATTATATTTTGTTGCGTATGACGACAATGATTTCTGATTGCAACCCAATGACGTACATCTTGTCACGTCAATTTCTGGGGAGCAAGTACTCGAAATGGATCGTTATCCTTCAAGAGTTCGATTTGGAGTTTACTACCACCAAGTCTTGAAGTCACATTTCTTTGCTTTACTCGTTACTGTCTGCTACCGCTCCCTCTCGGATAGAGGATCGCATTCTGGACGACACTCTTTCCTTGATCAGTACCCTCAATCCTTGTTACGCTGACATTATTTTCTATCTCTAGACGTCTTCTTTCCATTTTTATTTGCCTAAGGATGCTCGGTGACGTATTTGCCACCATTCTCAACCTTATCATATCGTTGGAGACACTTTCTACCATATCGACATTAATTCAGTTCTTTGTCATTATTTGACGTTTGAGGAAGTTGAAAGGATCTTGAATGACTGCCACTCGAGTGCATGTGGTGGTCATATGTCTGGTTATGCTACTTCCCAAAAAATCCTTCGTGTTGGTTACTTTTGGCCCTCTATTTTTAAGGATTGCATTCTCGCTGTCCGTTCCTGCCACATGTGCCAAATTTACCAATGGAAGATGCATGCGCCACCATCCCCTTTGCATCCTGTCATTACCGTTGGCCCTTTTTCTAAATGTAGCATAGATTTTATGACCTGTAACCCTTGCTTGGCTAGGGGGCATGGGTATATTATCGTTGTCATCGATTATTTTACAAAATGGGCCGAAGTGATGCCTACATTGTCCAATGACGATAAGACAGCTGCACAATTCCTATTAAATCATGTGATTACTCATTTCAGAGTCTCTCAAGCTATTTTTACTTATCACAGTTCTCATTTCTGTGGTCATATGATGATTGAGTTAACAACATAGTTAGGCTTGCATCAAGATAGTTCGACGCCTTATTATCCTCAGGCCAATGGCCAATTCGAAGCTGTCAACAAGGTGTTGGTTATGATGCTTCAACGTACCATTGGAATGCACAAGTCTAATTGGCACTTGATGTTGTTTTTGCCTTATGGCCGTACCATACCTCAGTGAAGGATGCAACCAGATTCACACCATTTCAACTCATTTATGGTCTGGAGGCTACATTTTCAATTGAATGCCAAATACCTTCTCTCAAGCTAGCTTTCGAATTACTCCTGAATACTACTCATGTAGAAGAATGTATTCTTTATCTAGAGTGGCTAGATGAGACCCGTCGGCTTCTTTCTGTAGTCATCGAAGCACAGAAGAAGAGAGTGGAAACTCACTTCGATCAGACTGTTAATTCTCATTCTTTCATTGTGGGAGATTTAGTCCGGCTATACAATCAAGTGAATGAAAAGTTGGGGGCAGGAAAATTTGAACATATGTTGCATAGGGCTTATATTGTGAAACACGTTTTGCAAAAAGGGGCCCATGAGCTAATTGACTATGAAGGAAGCCCTTTAAATAAGCCCCAGAATGGGCTTTATTTTAAAACATATTATGCATGAGTCTTTTGTGCATCTGTCGTGTACATATGTGTGCTTTTCATTTTTGTACATGTTTGGCTTTGTGTGTAAGCGTTTTCCACTTATTGTGCATTTTTACTTCTTGTGCAGATGTTTGTTGCACCTTATATCAGTTTCCCTGACAGTGCCTGTCGCAGTACTCGGAATATTTCCTCCACGGCATGGGTGATCTACGATCCTCACAGTGAGTCAGTAGACCTTCGAGGTGTTTTTCTAGGGTATACCACAAATAATGTCACTGAATACAATGTTGTCATTGAGTTACTGGCTGAGGCTGTTGACCTCCATATCCATGCATTGATTGTGAACCTAGACTCCCAACTTGTTGTTCTTCAATTTAATGGGTGTTATTCCGTCAGAAATCCTTAGATTTTAAGATTGCATTTACATGTTCACTTACTAGAAAGAAATTTTGATTCCATTACATATCAACACATTCCTAGAAGGCTAAATACATTAACTGATGCATTGGAAAATCATGTATTAGACATACATTTACACAATTTATAATAAACGTTATATGCGAGTATTTAGAGACAATAATGAAACATAGATAATTGTGTAAATGTATGTCTAATACATGTGTTGTGCACCATGGCACTCAAAAAATAATGTATATGTTCAAGTTACAATCCGAGACAAATGTCTCTCAAAACACCAAAAAAGGAAACCTAGGAGTCTACTGTGGGTGCTGCTCTCTATAGCAAACAACTTCTCGAACTACTCGTCTGAGAAGTCTGTGAATCCTGTTCGACACACCCGCAGTGTGTTGTTGGTACTATCTCAGGATCTCCTTGAACCCTTTGTAATCAAGGATCCCCTCATTCAAGACCTCTAGGTTCTGGTCTATCTCTTCCTCTGCATCTCCACCTAGAGGTGGCAAGGCAACCTTTCTGTTGTCCCTCTGAGCCATAGGAGCAAGACCTACCGGTCTCTCAGGTCCAATATCTACAAAAGTTGAGAATAATTATTAGGGCATATACATTTAAAATCCGAAAAAAATAAAAAAAATTTGACGGTCAAACCAAGTATTTTACCTCTCTCATCCCACTATTGTCCAGGCGGAAGCAGCATGTCTGGGTCTCCTCTAAAATCCATCCCTGCGTAAGGCCAATGCTCAACCACCACCTACTAATGATGTAGCCACTCCATGAAGTCAAGACCCCATGACACTGGCTGGCTGCCACCTCCTCACGGCATCACGTGAGCCCACTGCTTTATTCGGGTCTCCTGTGGTCGAGGCCACCCCACTCGCATGTCCTGTAACTGAAGTATGGGTACCTACTCCAGCATGAGTGGTATCAGAATCGAATCGTACCCAAACTACTTTGTCTCACCTCTCTGGGATTTGGTCAACTGCCTCTTCATGTTAAGAGACATGGCCTCTACCCAGTCAAACATAGTAGGATTGAGGCAATCTAAAGCCAACTGTAGTTGTGTTTTAGTTGCCTCATGTTGAACCTGAGAACCAGCTGCCCTCGTGATCTTGAACAAAAACACACACAATGATAGATCATTCACTGTGGGGATCTATAACTTACCACTAGTGGGTGATTTTTGGGCCCCTAGGCATGCTCGTGCAATCAACATGTCTAAGGACTCTCCGATGATTCGCACACCGCCCATGTAGGGTCTCTCCCCTCGTCATGATAAACCAGTCAGAAAATATATATCTTTGGTGTCAAACTCAACCTCCTACCCTCGGATGATGAATTTACCCTCTTTACACTCTCAATAGTGGCGTTAGGAAGAATTTTAGCAGTTCGCAGTTCCGGAGGACATGCAAGCACTGAGGATCAGTTGCCCCTCTCTCGTCATCTTCATCATGTGTGCATTCTTGCTAGGAGAATGTCGTGTTGCACCCTGCACACACAAACATTCTCTTATTAGAAGTTGTTTAACCCATTTTTATATGCCACAATGGTGTAAAAATGTTTTTTTTGTGTTTTCCACGCTCGTCGTAGCTATTTCTAAAACAGTTGTGATAGTTTGATTACAACAATTCACTCGGATCGTCACAGGAGTACATCACTTTCCTGCGACGATCCCGATTTTGGCCTGTTTGGAATTCGCGGTCATCATAACCTCGAGGGGGAACCTCCGACGATCGAGGGGAATTTTTGAAATAAAAATTCTTCCCAAACTCAGCCAAAACGTTGAAATTACAATTAAAATGAACTCAAAACACAAAATAAAAGGTAGAGTACTTACTTGGAGAAGGTTTGGAACGCAATGAACCACCACAGCTCCAGTAATCAACAACTCAATTTCATAAGGTACGCGTTCTTTGGAGTTTTACCACGGTTAACTAAAACAAAGTGAATTATGTTTTACCATATGCCTTGTTATAGCCGTTTTTTAAAAATTTAGGATTTTGACTATAGTTTTTGGGTTTTTAGCTATGGTTTTTAGGGTTTTGACTATGCTTTTTAGGGTTTTGACTTAGGTTTTAACATTAATCATGTATTCTTGTGGAATGGGTCTTATGCTTGGGTTTCTCTATGCAAGAACAGCTGTGTAGGATGTGGGTTCCAATCGATACATGCTTGGTAATCACTACAAAAGTTTCTCATGAGTCACCTTTAAGCTCTTTTTTGACTCGTAAAAGATGAAAAGGTTGCCGAGTATTTTTCCCTTTTTTACTCGTTAAAGAGAATAAAAATGGAGGTCTGCTTTCAGCTCTTTTCTGACCGTTTAAAAAAGAAAAGATGGTCGAGCCCTTATCATTTCGAGCTCGTTCATGGATGTGAAACGTCGTGTCTCTAGTAAGTTTTCTACTTTTTCAGACTGGAAACACTATTTACGAAAAATAATCCTTGACCGAAATGGTCAAGCATTCTCTCGAGTATCGTTTTCTACCTTTTCGGGCTTGAGAGACACAAACTAACAAAAAGGGCCCACCTGGAGTTTTCTTTTCCGCGTCTTTTTCAAAATCTCTAAACATGGAAAAGACTCCAAGTTTTACCTATGTCGGACTCCTTAAACCCTGACTACATTGGACTCATCACCATGATTAGACCCGATCTTCTCCTCCCTAGGGCTCGTTAAAATTTCACTAGGTTGGATTTGTCTGAAGGACGAACTTATATTGCAAGCATATGCTATCCCTTCAAGCTTGTTTTTAAAAAATAGTTGGGGTACTCACCAGCAATGGTGGGGGGAAATTTGGAAATATTTTTTTGGTTACCTATGGCAGCTAGTCGCTCTTGAACATCAACACTTTTTCTTCTTGCCGAGTTTGGGATATCCTCACATCGTCATTGGCCTTCCGAGGTTTGGGTTTGTCATTTTGCCTCATTCCATTTGATCCTTGTTGTCTCCACAAGACCAAAATGCTGCCACATTCCGGAGTCGTGTCATCGATATGTTCAAGACTTTAATCCTTCTATAGTTTGCACCCTTACATCCTCCTCTAATTCTCTGTTTCATCCATCTTCATCTTGTTACTTGTCTCGTGTCGTTGATGTGGGAAACATTATGGCCCTCCTACAATGGGTCACTTCCTGTCAACATCAGCTCATTATCCAGGAAGTTTATCTAGAGATTCCTTTCGGGTACCTTGGAGCTTGCTTGCCTCAATGGAAAATTCTTCGCACTTGATGACAGGCCTGCATTTTTGGTCTTCAATCGCGTGATTCCACAAGTGTTCGACTCCAGATCATTCTTCACACTTTGTGGATTGTACTAGCAGTACCTTGACAACCATTGACATTATTGGTGGTCTCCCTCGTGCTTGTTAATGGCTCACATCATTGGCCAGTAATCAAGTGATTTTCTAGTATGCTCGACTTTAGTACATCTATTCGCATATTAGAAATTGTACTATGACCGGGTTGGATTCAAGATGCCGTACTAATTTACATAAGTTCTAGATGGCTGTGACCATACCTGTATTTTTCTATGGTCTTATCGACTGGATGGCTACATCCATACCACATACCAATTCTATCTATATTTTCGATGGTTGCACCCATGCCTAAACTACATGTATTTCTTAAACTGCCAGAGAAATAAGTTGTACTTGCGCCTGAAAGTTCTCCGTGATGGTGTTCCGGTTCAGTTATGGTTTCGTAAATCATTTCACCCCTCCCACTCTCTTAGCCTTTATGCTTTAGGGGGCATCTGTTACACAGTAATTCTTCACTAGCTCTATGTCCCCTGATCTCGAATAAAGTCAATCCCTGAGCGACATCTCCTCTGCGTCATAACTCAAACAAATGTGTCCACATATTCCCAATCATTCAAGAAGATTAAAAAATTCTCCTTAATCATGAATATTGACCCGTTTTAACCATGTTTCAAGGTTGTCACAGGTAAACCTCGTTCTTCTTGCGACAGTTTCCTGTAATGAACTAGAACGTCGCGACATTGTCGCAGGGGTACATATGTTCTCTGTGACAATCGAATTTTAGGGCTAGTTGCAAGTCCTCAATATCCTTCTTGCTACAATATCTCTGAATACACTATTGCCCTGCGACGTCATCTCTGAGTCCTAGTGTTCGACTCATGATGACCCAGATATGGCGAATTAGTTCAAACAAAATGCTTCCGGGTGGTTTTGGAACTAGTTGTTGGGTCAAGGAAGTTTGCCTTTCCTCCTCTGGGATGGTGGTTCTACCTTTCGAGAAACTGCCCTTGAAGATAAGCTCCCTCTCCCTCATTTATGGAGGCTCCTCCTCTTATAAAATCATTCCCCATTGCTATGATCAGCTAGGTTTTGGTATTGAGCAAATTAGCTTGTTTTGGTGTGATATTGGTAGTTCGCAATGTGAATTATTGATAGTCTAGAAATTGGTTGTGGATTGCCTTAGCCTTATACTAGTGCTTTTGAGTGAGAGAGAGAGAGTTATCAGAATTTTGGGAGACCATTTTGAGAGTGAATGCTTGAAGAGACATACTGACTGGACCCTTTTGAGGAAGCTTGCGACATCAAGGCTTGGTTGTAAGCTTTTCTTTTGCTCATATTAATACAATCAATGGTGATTTCCTATGTCATGTGTAAAATATATTTGATAGCTTATGGTTCCTTAACTCTGTAAGTGAATAGTTCATTTTTGTGCTCTATTATGTGTTCTATTGTTCTCTTGTGTTGTTTCGGGAGAATCGCTCATCAAGGAGAAGGAAACAAAAGCTAAAACAGCATAACAAAGACTCCATCGAACACCGTTTGAGGTAGGCTCTTTCAAAAATGGATGTTTAAGGAATTAGTTGTTGTTTTGTCTTGTTGTGACTAGACCCACTCTAGCACTAGAGGGGTTGCCTCTGTCCACAGAGGGAACATTACCGACATCACAGTGCACCCATTGTTGATCACTCGCGGACACATCAATTTCAGTCCATCATTCGACAACGGAGAGGATAAATTATTCATTAAAAATCCACTTGAATTTTCATTTGTATTTTTTGGAAACACAGAGGATGGATTTGTCCACTTCTCATCTACCCCTCTGTTTGATTTATCATATCTTGAGGATGCCGATGAAATCATTGATTTTTCTAATCATAGTTGTCGTGATCCATTTACTCCCATATTCGATCACAATGATGATTCTATCGCAATCACTTTTTTGAAGGCACCTATTTATGATGATCTATCTGATGATGAATTCGAAATCCCACAGACTATCGAGGCACTTCAGCCGGAGCTGATGGTTATGTCAGGCCCTCACTATCCTGACATTGGTTTCACTTCCGATCAGGAAATTGTTGAACCACAAAAGGCTCCTCATCACCCATCTGTATGCATTGAAGATCAATACCACACACAAATCATACTTCCTCCACTCGAACTGCATGATCCCATCGCTCATGCATTGGAGGAATATTACATTGCAAGCACACATGCACGACACAAGTTGTCTTTTTTTCTTTCATTTTCTTGCATGTCACAGTCAAGAGTATGCAAATGCTTCACAGTTGCACGCAATGTCGCACAACACCGTGACAAGTCCATGGATTGCACATCATGTAATTTCACTCACTTATGTTCTGTGGACACATTGAAACATGGAGTGTGTTTGTCTTCATTGTTGTATCTTTCTTGTTTGATGGTTCACACAACCGGATTGCTCACGGACCATGCCTTCACTAACATGGTTCAACCAATGCACCAATGCCTGCATTGGAAGTATCACTTCACATGATTAGGCCCATGTACCATTACCTTAAGAGTAGGAGTAGTGTTTTGTTTTGGTTGTTTTCTTGCATGCTTGTTTTCTTGCTTTCTTTGCTTTGTCTATTTATCTACTCGCTTGTTTGCTTACTTGCTTTTATTTGCCTATTTTCTTAAATGGATGTTTTCTTACCTGCTTCACTTTCACATTTACTTATGCCTTTTCTTTGTTTTATGTTTATTTTCTTGTTTTGCGCTTGTAGGTTAGTTTTGCATGAAACCGTGTGTGACTCTTAAAACAAGTTGGGTAAAGTACAAGAGGACTTGTACAACTATCAACATTAGGTTATCTATTGTCCGCTCTCTTATGTAAGAACTTGTTATCTTCAGTTTGTGGTACGCCAATGGAAAATATGTATTGTTTGAGGTGAACCTTGGTGAAAACACAATGCTTGCATGCTAACTAGTGTCACCTACTCTAGTTGGTTGTTTTTGGATTAGCCCTTGGCAGCTCAATCAAGTAGAGCAAGGTGAGGGGGGAAACCTTAACAAGTAAGTTAGAGGTAATTAATAAACTACTTATATGAAGCAACAATCTCTTCTACTCTAAGTAAGTCAGGATCCCTCTTCCACCTTTGAAATGAATAAGTGTCATGCATAGTTTTGAAAATGAAAAGTGAAAAAATTTAAAAATGAAAATGAATAAAGTGAAAGAAGAGAAAGGGTTCCTACATAGAGAGGTGACGCAAGTAACTCTGCCTGGGTACTGACTAGGCTCACTAGTAGTGGAGCAATGCTTGTGTTCCTGTGTGACTCTATTGGGGTAATGTCCAGGACTACTGACAACACAACAACACTAGAGATGAAACTAAGACTCTGAAAACTATACTACTTCTTGTGCACCAATATACCCCTCAACCCCAATCGAAACAACTATGTTAGCTTGGCTTGGAAGGTGTGTCGACTGACCAATAGCTTGGTAGATGCTACATCTTACAATCAAGCAAGTGTGGAAACCAAAAAGAATTGAGAACTAAACAATACTTCCAGAGGTGTTAGACTTGCTTCTAACGAACAAGATCGATTCAAAGAGTTGGAGTTCTACCAGTGTGTCACCAAGTGTTGTAGCGACTACAACCACCCTCCAAAATTTTACCTTAGCTTCATTTTGGAGCACTCCTACCAACCATCCTTAGCAGCATGTCTTGCACTGTCAAGTACACAAACTTTAGTGGTTTTCTAGCATATTGCCAGCCTATGCATGATAGCTTGTTGCATTCGCCTCACAAGCTGCTTCTTTAGACTTGGTCCAGCTGCAAGTTGAGTAGCTCCCTGAAGAAATTACGTAATTTTGGAGGGGAACTCGCCTTCCCTACAGAAATTATGCAATCATGTCTGGCAACTTGCTAGGCTCCAAATTGTGCAATTCTGCCTGTCAACCTTCACTGGAAAAAAATTGCGCAATTTGTACAAGAAAGACTGCTCAACCCATAAATTATGTAATTCTAGGCAATAGTAAGTTACTCAGCCTAGAAATTGCGCAATTCTAGGCAGAAGTTAGTTTCTCATCCTAGAAATTATGCAATCCTTCTGGGCAACCAACCCAACTCCCTCCCAGAAATGCACAAATTTCTGCCTCAACTAAGCAAGCTTATGCATGTGCCATTGGGTTAACCGGTTCCACCTGGAATCAAGAAAACTTGATGTTCCGACATGGGTTTCTTTTTCCCAAATAGAAAAAACAACATGCAAAAAGCATCCTTATATTTTAGGGAGCTATTTTTAGTAGCTGGAGGTTACATGAAAAGATCATTTTAGAATCTTTCCTCTAAGTGTCACTTTTTCCTATATTTGTGGCATGCGTGTCATGAGTCTCAAACTTATTTATTTGATGCTTCAGAGCTCACTTATTCACATCGATCTTGGATCTCTAACATCCCACAGCACATCTGGGAGTCTTTGACCCATCCAGCTCAATTATTCGCAGGTAAGTCCTCTTAACTTGTCTTTTGTAGCATTTTTGTCACTTTTTGTGTTTTGGCTTATGTGAGTGTTGTTTGCTTGATTTCTATGAACGCTTGTTGTCATTTGCATGCATATTAGCTTGTACTAGCACCATTTCAGTTTTCGTTAGCATCTCACTATTGTCGCATGCATGACATTGTTTTTCACAAACGGTCACTGAGTCGGCGACTCGCTTCACACACATACATGTTGTTCCGTTTCTAAATATTTCATTCACTATTTGCAATGATGAGCATTCACTCCTACTTACACTTAGTATCACCATGCATTCACTTTCACATTTTCTTTCAGCTGTGTTGAAGGTGCTGGACCCACCAACATGTAAGGGGGTCTCCCCGGTAAGAGGTCCCAATTATACCTCAAACCATTTGGTGTAGGAGTCCCAGCAGTGGGTCATAAGGTAATGCCCTGACTATAATTTCACATAGAGAAAAGTAAGATTTCTTTGTTGGTAGCAAGGGTGTGACAGCTGCAGCAAGCCAAGGAAGGTGCATGAGAGGTTCTAACACATGGGGATTGAGATGAGTGAGCCACTTGGAAACCTATGATAGCACATAGTTAAGAAGGGAACACACGAGTAGAGATGCATCACAACATCAAAGGCAAGCTAGCTAGCAATCTAAAGTGATGGTTAAACCAATAGCACATTTCAAAAAGATTCATACATACATACACAGATAGCTATACATGCATGCATAAGTAAATAGATACATATATCATTTAGAGTAAACCAAATAGCATAGAATACAATACAACATATTTATGAGATGTGCTTGAAGAAGTGAAAGTTCCAGTCATACACTACATCCATGTCTAACCACTAGTTCTGACAGCAGAACTTTACAGCCATAACTGCTTGCTCCTCCAAAGAGATATACTAGCTTTGCACAGTGGAGAAGCCAAGGCTCGTTACAATATTTTCCAATCTCTCTCCAAGATAGTCTTATTGAAGCCTGACTGACCAAAAGCCTTTATAATGAGTTATGAGGTTCTATTTATAGAAAATGGTGGGGTGACCCTTGACATTCCCCTTTGTGACAGTTCATCTACCCTCATGACTCTTCCTCTACTCTATGATTGTTACATCCAACTATCGACACTTGACAAGCTATTACATTACAATGCACATGTTCCCATGTGAGACAAAATGGCTTGAGCAAGCGATGCAAGACATCACTAACACTCAGTTCATTGTGGTGAGACCAAATATTTGACATGCTTGTGATGGTGAAGGTGGTGAGATGATGCCAAGCTTGGTCGTTCATGATGGTTTGCATAAGCTCCATGGTGACATCTTGTTGAAGCAAACTCTTGCCTTCGTTGCATCTGGGTGCATTGGTGTAGCTCCTCCATTCAACTCGTCTGCTAACATGCACATGGTCTTCTTGAGTGGGTTTGAACCAGAAACACACTGATGCATAGTGTTTGTGTTGATCTTCCAGTGTGTGTTGGTGGCCATGCACATCAACTGTCAACTACATGTTCAGCTCCAGTTGGACTTTCTTCTTCTCTTTGCCTCGGTGAGTGTGCCAAATGGGTTAGATCGAATGTGTGTGCACAATGACATGCATGTTGTTGAATTCCCTTGCATGCGATCAACACCACCACTCACCATGTATGCTCCATGACAGTTGTTGGGATGAATCTATAACCTGTATGGGTGTAGTTTCATTAGTCTATGTATGTTGCGCCGCCTGTTGTAATTGTTACTGCTACAACTTATTCTCTTGTCTATGAAACTCTTGTTCTTCCTTGAGTTGTTGTTTGAACACATGCAACTCCTTCTCTATTCCATTCTCTACCTTCTTGTGATCTTCATGTCGCATCATCACCTCATAGCTTAAGTCTCCAAAGTTGATTTAACCACAAGTAGATATGCTTGATCTTGGAACTTTGTTTTGCCTTTGTGTTGTCAATAACCTTTCTCTTACTTTCGTTGCATCCGATATGCTGCCTTCAGCTACTGTTCATGGTGTTCTTGTTGTGAAGTTGTTTCCGTCATAACTTGGTGTCCTTGTCTATGAACAAATTGATTTCTTGATGGGTAGGCAAGTTCATAGACACTTGATCAACTGCATCCCCAGTGTGCTTTGAACAGTGTCTTCGACTCTGCTCTCCTGGAAACCATTGTACCTGTGCTGCTAAGAGGCAGATGAACACCTATGATACCTAAAGACATGGAAACACTCACGAAAAGAAATTCGTTTGTTGAAAACCAAAATCAACTTAATAACTAACTTGCAACATACCTGTGTGACTGATCATGAAGGTTGTGCAATTTCCATCAGGAGGTCAGGAGACTAACTGCCAAAACTACACAAGCCACATTCTGGGCTATTAGGAGGCTGACTTACTGCTAGAACTGCGCAATGTATAGTCTAGTCTAACTATTGACTGATCGAATTGCATAATGCATAATCTCAGCTAGCAATGGTGGCAGGCTCAGTGACTACATTGTGCAATTTTCTGGGCCAGCAGTCGCTGTTCCTTAGAATTACACAATGCAAGACTGGAGGATAGCCGATGGGCATAAATGTGCATTTTTGGATAGGAATACAGAGACCTCCTTCCCCAGATTGTGCAATTTTGTCTTGGAGAGGCAGAGTCCGAGCCAATGCTACCCAGACTCGCCAATGGGGAACTAAAAGTGAATGTGAATGTGAATGCGTGGCAATAATAAGTGAAAGCATGAGTGAATTATCGTGCATGTAGATAGTGAAAGAAAGATCCATAAAACAGAACAACATACATGTGGGTGAGGTGAGTCGTTGAATCGATGAGCATTCGTGAAAAACAGTTTCATGCATGTGATAGCAGTGAGATGTTAATGAAAACTGAAATGGTGCTAGTACAAGCTCGTATGTATCAAAACAACAGCAAGCGCTCACTGAAATCAAGCATACAGCATTTGCACGAAGTGAAACACGAAAAGTACTAGAAATGCAACACATGACATGAAAGGCGATTTACACCAACTATTGAGCCGAATGTGCCGAAGACTCCTAGATGCAATGTGGGATGTCAAAGATGCAAGGTTGATGTGAGGAATGAGCTCTGTAGTCTCAGGTTCATGATTTTTGATAAAATCAAAGACATGACGTTCATGCCACAAATCTAGGAAAAGCGATACTTGGTGGGAGGTTTCTAAAATTATCCTTGCATGCAAACTCCAGCTACCAAAAGTAGATCCATGAATCAAGGGATGAATTTGCATGTTGCCTTGGGAGAAATGGCCCATGCATGCAAATCGGTTTTGCTCAGTCCCAGAGGGAACCGGTCAACTCAACTGCACATGCAAGAGGCTGCTCAACTATTGGGAGAAACTGTGCATTTCTGGAAGGGAGCGGGGCCAGTTGCCCAAAAGATTTTCATAATTTTTGGGAAGAGAAGCTAGCTACTACCCAAAATTCCACAAATTCTGGGGTGAGTAGCCATGTTGGGGAGAATTCCACAATTTTTTTGGATGAAGCCTGACTGGCAGAATTGCACAATTCTGGAGCCCAACAGGCTGCCCTCCAGAATTACAAAATTTCCTGAGGGAGTTGCTCAGTCTACAGCTAGACCATGTCTAGAGGAACAACCTGTGAGGGGAATGCAACAAGCTTTTATGGACAGGTTGTCATTCTACAAGAAAATCATTGAAGCTTGAGTATTTGATGAAGCAAGACATGCTGTTGCGAAATGTTGGTGGGGAGGCTCTGTTATCTCAAAATCAGAACTTGGAAGGCTGCAGACCAGGAAGACTTCAAGTAACTATTTCAAACCAATCTTTTGACTAAGGCTTAGCCTCCTTAGCCTAAGAGGTCTCTCTCAAAAGGGTTATTGATTTTGACTAATAATAAGATGGCTAACTCTTGTGGAATAACATTGACAAATATGAAGGCTGGATAAACATTACATAAGTTTCCATTGGGCCTATGGAGTCAATCATACTTCAGTAAACAATGATACTGCCTTTGCATAGAAGTCAGGGCACTTAGAATTTAGATGTTCAGAACACAACTCATATAAAACCACAGTTTATAAATGTATACAGGAAGTCAGAGCACATTAAGTGAATTCTGAGTGATTATACATCCATAACACTGCAAGAATTAGGGAAAGGACAACATCACATATTCTGAATATAAAAAATCCCTCATGAATCCTGAGAAGTAAGGCAAAATATGTATTACTGAAACTGAGTCTTACATAAGACAAATACAAGCTTTTCTCATAAAATTTCCAACCTTGATTACATTGTTGTTTCAGCTATATATAGAGCTCTTATTCTAACTGATTGAGATTCCTCCTCAAGAATGAGGGGAATTCGAAAACTACTTCTATTACTAACAACTCTTAAACTCTAACTACTTTAATAATTACAACATAGTATTGACTGGAGTTTTTTTAGAGATCTAAATCAACTATGACTCTAACTCCATATTACATGCATAATGGCCTTAATTAAGATGATTCCTTTCTTTGACATCTAGTTCTCTTTCAGTTTGGTGGAGATGACTATTTAATGCTCCATGTTGACCTTGAACGTTGTACTTTCTCCACTGTCCAAAAAAATTGGGAGCCTATCCTTGCTTCTCGGCTTTATGGTCTTCAAATCCTCATGAGTCGGCTTTAAATTGTTATCCCTCAAAATATGATGGTGGCCACGTTGTGATGTGCTGTCCAGTGTTATGAAACCTGATTTGATGATGTGTCATCCACTATTTTGAAAACAAAAGGGGAAAATGCATTCAAGTTGTCTGATGCACGCTTCATTTCTTTTATGATATGACAAAATGCCACGTCCTTAATACGCTGTCCACCGTTTTCATATGTGTAGGCAAAAGTTCTTGCAAGTTGTCTTGATCTTGTTGAAAGCTGATGGCTTCAGATGATTCCTTGTAGACATACCCTTTTCAAAATTCCCGCTTGTATTTCAAAACCGGTTGACTGAGATTAGATTGTGTAGCTTCAGCAGTTTCGCATCGTGCTACGAAACTGTTGTACATTAATCATCTTTAGCAGTCTCGTAGCGCACTACGAAACTGCTGTGTGATTCCAAAAACACAGTTTCAACACAAAATTTTGAAATTGTCTCAGTTGATCAGGTGGAAAATAAGGAGCCAGCGGGCAATCTGGAGAACATTTCCTCCTCTGGTACTTGCATGCAGCACAAGCCTGACCGATGCCACCTTTGCCTGTCATATTGGATGGATATGAAATGTATATATGCTCTGCAGACTCTTGAATCAAACTGTGATATTCTTTCGTGAGGACTGAAAAGAAAACGCTAGCGCATAATGAATATATATCGACACAGTCTCTATCCCAAATCTATACTTTCCACTTTTCTTCTTTACCCGACCATGCAATTGTCAGAGACTGTCCTATTAATTATACCTCCTGCGTTTCTTTTTCTATGCTGTGACTCAAAATTTTTAGCAAATCTGAAGCAGTGCCAAATTAGTTGGGCGCTTAGAATTTTGGAAGGTGGGGGCAGTGATCTGCCACACTCTTGAGCTGCTCATGATCTGCGACAGACTCCATTAAACACTGACTTTCTTTCAGCGAAGGCTCTACACTAGATTCATAGGCTTCTTTGGAGTCGCTTAAATCCTGTCTTGGTTCGTATTCAAGCAACAAATTGTTACTTGGCCTCAGATTAGACTGGCGATAAATACACTGGCCATCATAAACCACGTAAGGGGGGTGCCTGTAAGAAGGGTCTATCCATGAGGTAGGCACAACTCCAGCGCCATTGCCCAGGGGGTGAAGTTGCTGTTGTTGGTGTTGCTGTGCAGGCAGATTATTGATATATGGGTCAACCTTATTCTCAAACTGCTGGTCTAAAAACATTATTTGGCTCCACACCAGTTCCAGCTCTTCTTTCAATCGCTCCACCTAGGTTTGAAGCATCACAATAATTCCAAAACAGCCATGAACAGGATCTTTCTCCCTTGCATTGGCCTGGTACACCATAGATTTCATTGCATCGCTTTTTTTCCTGTCGTCAGGAAGCTGCTTCAGAATCCTCAAAATGTTGCTCACTCCAAACAACTTGTGAGCATTCAGCTATTTTGGGCCTCTTGTTATTTAAACATTCTTTCAACTGCTCCAAGGCCTCTCAAAACTGAATGGAAATGTATAATTCTTCAAGAAAGATTATACCAAGGAAGACCATCAAAATCTGAAACAAAACCTTACTTGATGTGTGACTGCCTTAAGGAAATTCTTTCCGCTGACTTAGCTGTATCTTCAAATGATGCAATATGACAAGGAGGTGAATTTTCAAGGTGTCTTAGTGCTGCAGCTACTGCAGAAACACGAGCATCTACCCCAGTACACACAAGAACAACGACTTCTCCTTTGTAGAACAACTTAATACTTTGGAATGGATCATTGAAATATAGGATTAGCCTTGCGCAAGCAATTGGATTTAGTTTCATTTAAATGATCCATGACATTCTTTAGAATAGTGAAAAAAGTTTTAATAATAGGGGCAATTTCAACAGGTGGCCTCTGAGACTTGATCTTTTGAAGGCGCATAGAAGTAGCAGATGTGGACTCTTGAAATCTTCTCTAATCTCCATCTTCGTGTTCTAAGTTCAAACTGCATGGATTCAAAATCACTTGCAATAGGCTTGTTCAGTCTAGAACCCGGAATATCGTGTTGCCATTCTATAATAGGATTTCCATAATTAAGGTTTGATCCAACAGAACTGGAACCAATTACTGCAAAACACCCTGCTCAACGAATTTCTTGTGAAGAGATTTTGACCCTTGTATGGACCAGAGAAACCAGGAAAAGACTCCTTTGAAAATAAATCACAGACATGCTTGTCCCAGCTGTAGTGATAAGGTTGAGAGCAATAACTAAATTCTTATTACAGTACCGAAGAGTGTACTAGTTCTTCTAGTCCTCCACATCATACAACAGCGTGTCCTTTATAGGCACATATCCTACATCCTTAGACAACTTCTCTAACATTGCATTGATATCCTTTGTTTGAGAGTGCGTTTGGTCTCCTATGACAAAAGTATGCACTGTGTTTTTAATCTCAATCTAGCTCTGATAGAGAAGAAACACGGGACTTCCATCCACAAGAACCCTTTGAGAAATTGTTTAAAAAATGAATGTTCAGGATTTAAAACATTTTTTCTTCAGTGATAACAGGCTCCAAAACGAAGCTAAGGAAATATTTTGGAGGGTGGTTGTAGCCCCTACAACACTTGGCGACACACTAGTAGAACTCTAGCTCTCTAAATGGACCTTATTCATGAAAACCGAGTCTAAAACCTCCAGAAGTATTGTTCAGTTCTCAGTTCGCTTTGGTTTCCACACTAGCTTGATTGTAAGATGTAGCATCTACCAAGATCTTGGTTGATTGACACAAATTCAAAGCCAAGGCAACACAGTTGTTTCGATTAGGGTTGAGGGGTATATTGATGCACAAGCAGTATAGTTGTCAAAGTCTTAGTTTCATCTCTGGTGTTGCTCCGCTGCCAGTAGGCCTAGACAGTACCCCGGCAGAGTCACATAGAAACTCAAGCATGGCTCTACTACCAGTGAGCCTGGTCAGTAACGCAATGGAGTTATTTGCATCACCTCTCTACGCGGGAAGCCTTCTCTTCTTTTGCCTTATTCATTTTTCATTTTTTTAAAATTTTCATTTTTCATTTTTTCATCTTTTAATAACTGTGCATAGCACTTATTCATTTTAGAGGTGGAAGAGGGATCCCAACTTATTGAGAGTAGAAGAGGTTGTTCCTGTAGAGTAGTTTATTATACGTCTGACATGCCTATTAAGGTTTTCCCCCTCACCTTACTCTACTTGACTGAGCTGACAAGGGTTAACCCAAAAACAACCCACTAGAGTAGGTGACACTAGTTAGCACGCAAGCATTGTGTTTTCACCAAGGTTCACTTCGAACAATATGTATTTTCCATCTACGTATCATGGACTAAAAGTAACAAGTTCTTCATATAGAGGTAGGATGGTAGATAGCCAAGTAGTGATAGCTACACAAGGCCTCTTGAAATTTACCTAGCTTGTTTCAAGAGTCATGCATGGTTTCATGCCAAACTAACCTATGAATGAAAACAAGCAAACAAACAACAAAGCAAAGAAGAAGCAGAAGCAAATGAAAAAGAAAAGTGAGAAAGAAAACAAGTAACCAAACAAACAAACATGAAAAGAAAGAAAGAAAACAAGCATGCAAGCAAACAAACTGAAAGCAAAGGCTACTCCTACTCCTAAGCTAATGGTGCATGGGCCTAATCATGTGAAGTGATACTTCCAATGTATCCACCAGCGCATTGGTTGAGCCATGTTGGTGAAGGCATGGTCCTCGAGCAACATTGTGTTGCGGACCAACATCTATGAAAGATACAACAATGAAGAAGAGACACACTCCAAGCTTACAAGCGTCCACAGAACAAAAATGAGTGAAAGTGCATGACATGCAGTCTGTGGACATACCATGATGTTGTGTGACAATACGTGCAGATTTTAATCATAAGCACACTCTTAATTGTGATATCCAAGCATACGTGAGGAAGGTAGACCACCTACGTTGCGCAAATGTGCTTATTGACTATGATTCCTCCAATGCATGAGCAATGGGATCGTATAGTTTGAGTGGAGGAAGTCAAATTAGAGTGTTAGATTGATATTCAATGCATATAGATAAGTGATGAGGAGCCTGGCATGTTTGAACAATTTCCTTATCAAAAGTGAAACCAACCTCAAGATAGCAAGGGCCTGACATAACCTTTAGCTCAGGCTGGAGTGCCTCGACGATCTAGGGGGTTTCATCTTCGTTGAAAGATGGATCATCCTAGACCAGTGTCTTAGATGGATTAACAATGAGTGAATCAACATTGTGATCGGATGATGGGGTGAAGAGATCACGACAACTAAGATCAAAAAATGCAGGATGATGGTCAGCATCCTCATGATTCAATGAATCGCACAGAGGGGTAGATGAGAAGCAATAATGTTCATCCTCTGTGTTTCCGAAAAATATAGATGAAAAATCAAGTGTACATTCAAAGAATGATCAGTCTTCTCCATTGTCAGATGATGGAATGGCATTCGATGTATCTTGCAAATGATCAACAATGAGTGCTTTCGTGGATGGAGATACACATGAAAAATGAGGGATGGCAGGATCACCAAGGAGGTCAGGAAAAAACGGAGGAGGTACAGATAGATAGGGATGGTCCTCTACTACCATTGGATGTTGAAGCTCCCATTCATTCTCTTTATGAATGTCATCGCATGTTGGTTGTGCAACACCAACTCCGTCAATAGATCGATTTTCGTTCAAAATAGGTGTGGAGTCTGGAATGGAAGAACACAAGACAGTGTCATCCGAAGGATTATCCCAGTTCGAAGACGGAGGTTGAGGTGCAAAATACATATGACGAGGTATGGAACTCACAACCAAGTATGCGCAAAAATCAAAAGGAGTGATGTCAGGAGGATGTGAGGGTTGAACATATGTGTGTGCATGCTCTCCCACAACACTCTGTGATGGTGGAGTTGTTTGATGAGGGGATGGTAGATAGTCACTTCTGACAGCGATCGTGTCCATCTATGATTTCGCAGCTCCATCACCGAAGTATGTTGAGTGGGGTTTAAGCTTGAACTTCTTCTTGGGATTAACAAATTGTACAAGGTAGTATTTGAACCTGCCCATGAGATACTGAAATTTCATTTGACTTTTCAGGGCTTCAAACATGAATATATGGAAGTGCTATTAAAACTCAATAGGTGATTTGTGCAGGGCCTTCCGTTGTTTTAATAATTTTTTATCAAACACTTCAGGATCAAAATGGTGGAAAACAGATCTGATTAGATCGTTGAACTGCTTGAATAAGTGCATGAAGTTATGAGGTAGTGTGCCACACCATTGTGATGGGTGGCCACAAAGTGTGTGTGCAAGTGGGGAACAAACCTCTATTTCATTAAAATCTTACATGCCCTACATGAGCACATGGAAGTCATCTAAGTGTTTAGTCTATGCCACTTCGTCTTCACCATCATACGTGAGTTGTGACAAGTGATCCGAGAACTCCCTCTCGACATGAAATATATGTCTGTTGGATAGTCATTTCATAGGGCGAACTATAACAAACTCCATGATAGATGTGCAAAGTGTTGAGTGTAGAGCATGATTGTTTAGAGGTCTTTCTTTCAGCCGGATGTATACCCCAGGAAGTTTATACACCCCTCCACGCAGGGGGGTGTGGGGGGGACTTGTTCCCCCCACAGGGGTACGGGGGAGCCGATCCCCCCTAGCTGGGGGGTCCGGGGCCAACAATCCCTCTGCGAGGGTTCAAGGGCAGCGCCCCCGAAGCTAAAAACAGATGTCAATTTGCCTTATAAAATATAGTAATTTCTAGTCAATCTGAGTCATTCATTAGGTAGATGATTTGATGGTAGAACTTATGTTTAGTTTAGCGTTTTTTACCCTAGAAGGCAACCCCTCTCTTTGTATGAGGGCATTGTATTTGAGGCTGTGTAATAGAGGTGTATTCTGTGAGCGAGAAATAGAGAGGTGAGACTGTAAGAGAAAATAGAGGATATTACAGCGGATCTATTGTAGGTTGTGTCTCTTCATTTTGTTGGATAATAGAAAGGAAGGACTAGCTATTTGGGGTGGACGTAGCCTAAACTGGGTGAACCACGTATCTCTGTGTCTCTCTTATTTTATGCATTTTCTGTGTTTATATTTCTGCAATATTTTATGTGTTCCATTGCTCCGTAATATATAATTTTCTAACAACTGGTATCACAGCTAAGTTGGCTTCAGAAGGACGTTTTTTTTTGCCAAGGGTTTGTATTGGCCTGGTAGATAGAGAGATAATTGAGTTTTTCCTGCAAATCTGCATCAAAAGCGATAGATTATGAAGCAAAGCTATAGACTATTGGTTCATGAGAGATTCAGTGGATGAGGAGGATAAGTGCACATGGATTAATTATTTGATGAACCATGTACTTGAAAATAATGCCTAGATAATTGGTAGTTAGAGCGGCTGGTAAATCATGTAATCCAGTAGGTGGGTTCTTTTTATATGGAAATTGATGTCATATATACAAAGATGACAACAACTGTAAACAAAAAAAAATTATTATAATGGAGTGAAATTTTTAATTTGCATGTAAATGGGCATACTGCTATAAGACCTAGTAAGGCATGTGTACCCCTGGGTAATTACCGGTAAAGCTTGGGTTAGACCTAGGTAATAGGGGCATGTTACGCTAACAAATCCCAAGTAAAAAATTTGAAGTGGGTAAGGGCTAGAGTGAGCGAGATTGAATCACTTAGCAGGTTTTGGCTGGATTTATTCAAGGAACCGCAAGTCAAGTTTAAGGGGGGAATTGTTAGGTAAACTTGACTTGGGGTTTGAGTCAAGGTTGACCTTGTTAAATTGTAGTGGTTTTGGGCACATGGTATAGTGTACCCATGGTATTATTGTCTATGGTATTGCATGTAATGAATCCTATAAAAGATTGGGAATAATTCATTGTAATGTAGGCTTGGAGGTGAGCGGTGAAGGCTCACTTGGCTAGATTGGCCAAGGTTTTGGCCAATGCTAATGAGATCTCATTAGGTTGGGTTTTTCCCCGGTTTTGGGGTTTTCCTGGATAAATATTATGTGTATAATATTTATGTGTATTGTTGCCAGTTATTTTATTATTCCTCTCTGTAAATCTCAATAAATCTCAGTAATAATTTATCTCTCTTCCGTACTTTAAAGTTTGATGATGTTGTAGGTGCTATCCTTAGTGAGGAAATGCGACTGAAAAGCTTCGGTGAGACATCGGGTAACGCTTTGAGTGCAAAGTCTAGGGGAAGAAAAATGGAAAGAGGAAAGAGCTTAGGATATTGCAGTAAATCAAGGAAAGGCAGATCCAAGTCCAGATTGGGGATAGTGTGATGGAAATGCAGAAAGAAAGGACACCTAAAGAAAGACTATAGATCTCAGAAGGGAAAATAAGGAGATGCACAACAAGAAAAAAATCATGAAGCAAATGTGACAAGTGAGTTGTTACAAGATGCTTTGATTCTTTCTTTCGAAAATATTACTGATTCCTGGGTGGTAGATTTAGGGGCTTCACACCTGATAAGAAATACTTTCATGACTATGTTCAAGGAGATTTTGGACAAGTTCGTTTGGGTGATGATAAACCCTGTAAAATTGTTGGAAAGGGTAACGTTCTTGTAAAATAGCAGAATGGAAACCAATGGCTACTAAAGGAGGTAAGGCATGTTCCAGATCTAAAGAAAAATCTAATTTCAACAAGGCAGTTAGGCAGTGAAGGTTGTGTGACAACTTTCACAGATAAAGCTTGGATGGTACCAAAGGAGCCTTGGTAATAGCAAAAGGTGAAAAGGTTGGTACATTGTATTTATGCAATGGTTTTTCTAACTTTGTTAATGCTTTAACTTCCAAAGGAGCAGATGCAGCATTATGGCATCATAGGCTCGGACACATGAGTGAAAATGGAATGAAGATTATTGATCCAGGTGGATGTTGGTGGCCACCCACCTATCCTATTTGGACCCCCACAACTGTCTCTTTCAGTTTTTCAGTTTCCGTAATTGTAGCACAATTTACTATTTTTAGCAGTTTTTTTGGGTCCTGAACTTCCAGAGCCATTTTGAGGCCTTGAACGACATGTTTTGGGAAATCTGGGGGCAACATGGGTCCATTGATCAATGTTTCCCTTCCTAAAATGGTAGTTCTCGGATAGATGTTTCTAACGAGCTATCATACACGTCAAACGGAGATCGTATGCCAAAGTTACGACCCCTGGAAATTGATGTACCAATTTACCCAAAACGAGGCCCACAATTTGGCGTTTCATCTTCTAGGGTTAGGTTTTGGAATGTGAAGGGTTTCCAATTGGTTTTCTCAACAATAAATAGGCCTTTGAGCCTCTTGTAACCAGTCGGAACAGTTCAGCGGCATGGGTAGCCATCACAATCCTCTCTCAGAGTAAGCTAACCATCGCCCTACTGGTTAATTTTCCATTCTAGTTGTAAGCATAATTTCGGTTTTTCCATTAATGAAATGAAGCATTATTTCCGCTGCAGTCTTTGTGTATATGGTTATCTCTGTATTTTTTTGGGTTCCTATTTAAAATCTAGATCATGGTATCAGAGCGGTCCTGCTTTTTCTCTATTTTTCTTTGCATGTCCCAACGAGGTCGGGATATAAGGAGTTTAGGGCCTTGAAAACCGGTCCGAAACTTTGCAAGACCAGCCTCGAAATCCTTCGACGGCCCGCCATGGCAAGATGAGAAGAAAAGCGAGGGGCAGGAGATCCTATCACAAAAATTTTGCCTCCGAAAGAAGCGCTCGAGCGACAAAGGAAGCGCGATGATGGATAGCTTTGCGCAGATCCTTCAGCAGCTACCCAGAGGTGACGCATCGGCTTCCAGCAACTACTCTGGAAATGCCACGCCCTTTAAGGTACAAGTGAATTTTGAAATCCCCATCTTCGAGGGTAAATTAGACGCAGATGCGGTAGATAAATGGTTAAATTTGCTAGATGGGTATTTTTCTGTTCATGAATTTTCAAGTCGGGAAAAGATTGTTTTCGCTCTTCTCAAAGCAGCCCCCCACATCAAGGACTGGTGGGAAACGTACTGCGAGCAGAAGGATGAAAGCACAGGCTCACTATTTTTGGCTGCACCCACTTGGAATGACTTCCGGGATGCCATCAAGGAGCAGTACTACCCTGTCAAAAGCTATGAGGACAAATACATCAAATGGACCACACTGCGGCAGGGACGAGATCAAGATGTGCCAGAGTTCACAAACATTTTTCATACCCTTCGCACACAGCTGGGTATCAAAGATTCTGAGTTGCATCTGGTACTCAAATACCGTGGCTACCTACACAGATACATCCAGGAAGAGATGGAGTTCTTGAACATCTCCTCACTCGGCACAACATACCGATACGCTGTCGAAATCGAGCAAAAGTTCAAACAAAAGAAGCAAGATTTTGGATCCCCTAGTCCGAAGCCCAAAGGACAAAGCCAAGGCGGGGTGACCCAAGACAACCCGTCGAAGCCGCAAGAAAAGAACAACACCACAAAGCCAAAGAAGGACACAGGAAAGTGGTGTGAGTTCCACAAGAGTCCCACTCAAAACACAAGTGAGTGTCGGACCAAGCAGTCACTGGTGGCCGAGTTGAAGGCTTCTGAATCAGATACATGTTCCAACCCTGAACCAGAACCCGGCAAGGGGAATGGCAAAGGAAAGTAGATCATTGATGCGGATCCCAGCGCCACTGTTGCCACTGCCAAGATCCAGAAGAATGAGCCCGAAGAGCCAGAGGAGGGGGAACGTCTTTTCCACTCACATATGTGGGTGAAGGGTTCGCCGTTGCAATTCATTGTCGACAGTGGCAACCAAAAGAACCTTGTTTCAGCAGAGGTTGTGAAGCGGTTGGGCCTACCGACTACACCACACCCGCAGCCGTACAGTATCGGGTGGCTTCATGAAGGACGAGATCTCAAATTTCGCCAGCAGTTCCACCTTCCCTACAACATCAAACCATTCACAGACGAGGTATTGTGTGATGTTACACCTTTGGATGTTTGTGATATACTATTAGGCTAACCATACTTGTGGAGGCGACATGTTGTGTATGAGTCAAGGCCTCGCGCTGTCATTATTTCTTTGGGTGATTCATTATACAGGATACCAGAGGTAGTCCCACCTACCACAACCTCTTTGATCACTACTAAGAAAGGCAGCAAGCTCATCTCCCAGACCAGGAAATTCATCTGTATGGTTCACTCCCAAAGTAAGGGGAAAATCGTTGCTACATCCATGACCACCACACAGGGTTCCTCTATGCAACAGTAGCAGCAAAGGAATACGGTCATGAAAAAACACAGGAACAACTTCTCCTCACCCACAGGGGTACCACACAAGCTTCAGGTGGGCAACAAAGTCTGGTTGCATCTACAGAAAGAACACCTTACAAGAGCCCATCAGAAGCTCCAACCACTTCGGCATGGTCCTTACACCAGTACCAAGGCTACGGGAAACAATGCTTTGAAGCACAGCATTCCTCCATTCCTTCGCTTGCACCGAGTGTTCAATGTGGACCATCGTTGACCATGCTTCCCACCATTACTGGACAGATCAGAGATTGCAGGACAAGTTCAGCAGATGGAGGAACTCAACGCAATGGGGACCATTGCTTCCTAAGGGGGAAGGAATGATCCAGGTGGATGTTGGTGGCCACCCACCTATCCCATTTGGACCCCTGCAACTATCTCTTTCAGTTTTTCAGTTTCCGTAATTGTAGCACAATTTACTATTTTTAGCAGTTTTTTCAGGTCCTGAACTTCCGGAGCCGTTTTGACGCCCTAAACGACGTTTTTTGGGAAATATGGGGGCAACATGGGTCCATGGACCGATGTTTCCCTTACCAAAGTGGTAGTTCTCGGATAGATCTTTCTAACGAGCTATCATACATGTCAAACGGAGATCGTATGCCAAAGTTACGACCCGGGAAGTTGACGTACCAACTTACCCAAAAACGGGGCCCACAATTGGCGTTTCATCTTCCAGGGTTAGGTTTTGGAATGTGAAGGGTTTTTCCATTGTTTCTCAACAATAAATAGGCCTTCGAGCCTCATTGTAACACAGTTCAGAGGCATGTAGCCACACATCTCTTCTCAGAGATAAGCTGCCATCGCCCTAGCTGGTTTATTTCCATTTCTGGTTGTAAGCATATTTCGGTATTTTCCATTAATGAAATGAAGCATTATTTCCGCTGCATCTTTGTGTATATGGTAATCTCCGTATTTTGTTGCGTTCCTATTTAAAATCCGGATCAATTATTCACTCAAGGAATTTGTTGTCGGGTTTGAGGAATGCTGATTTGGACTTTTGTGAGAATTGCATTTATGGAAAATAGAAGAGAGTCAGATTTCTCAAAGTTGGGAAAGAAAAGAAGAGCAAAAAATTAGAGCTTGTGCATAAAGATGTATGGGGACCTGCTCATGTATCATCTCTCGGTGGCTCTCGTTATTATGTTGCTTTTATTGATGATGCAACTAGAAAAACTTGGATTTATTGTATTAAGAATAAATCTGATGTATTTGATACTTTCAAGAAATGGAAAGCTTTGGTTGAGATTGAGACATGAGAAAAATTGAAGTGTCTCAGATCAGATAATGGAGGTGAATATTGCAGCAAAGAGTTTGATAGGTATTTTTCAGAGCATGGAATTCATAGAGAGAAGACAGTTCCAAGAACATCACAAGAAAATGGTGTGTCAAAAAGGATGAACAGAACAATCATGGAGTGTGCAAGGTGCATGAGATTGCATGCAAGATTGCCTTTACAGTTTTGGGCAGATGTTGTAGATACTATTGTTTATCTAATAAACAAAGGGCCTTCAAGTTCCTTGGATGGTGGTGTTCCAGAGGAAGCATGGACAGTTAAAA
The DNA here is from genome assembly GCA_000404065.3 of Pinus taeda. Lineage (NCBI taxonomy): Eukaryota > Viridiplantae > Streptophyta > Pinopsida > Pinales > Pinaceae > Pinus > Pinus taeda. The sequence continues at coordinate 56,275 of APFE031222386.1, forward strand.
AGGTAAACTACTCTTTTTTAAAGCCTTTTGGTTGTGAGGCCTTTGTCCATATTGATAAAGAAAATAGAACAAAGCTTGAGGCAAAGTCAAAGAAATGTAACTTTATTGGATATGGTGTTAATGATTTTGGTTATCGCTTATATGATTATGAAAATCACAAAATAATTAGGAGCAAAGCTGTAATATTCAATGAAAAGGTCTTGTATAAGAATCAGCTGCAGGAAAAGAAAGAAGAAAAAGAAAACAAGGAATACGCAGTCCTTGATGAGATCACTGAAAAAGTAAAGGTGCCTGAAAATAATAATAATCAACAACCACAACAATAGCAACAAGCACCCCAAACACCTGAAAGTGGTGGTAGAAGATCTGCCAGGATAAGTAGACCCCCTCAACGATACTCTCCTTCATTATATTATTTATTGTTGACAGATTCTGGTGAACCCGAATGTTATGAAGAAGCAATACAAGTTGAAAGCAGGAAGAAGTGGGAGGTAGCCATGGAAGAAGAGATGGAGGAAAACAAAGGTACAAAGCTAGACTTGTGGTGAAGGGGTTTGCACGGAAGAAAGGTATTGGTTTTGAAGAAAAATTTTCTCCTGTTGTTAAAATGACTTCAATTAGGACTATTTTGAGTCTAGTAGCAATTGAAGATTTGCATCTTGAGCAGTTAGATGTAAAGACAACCTTTCTCCATGGGGATTTGGAGGAAGAGATATATATGCAGCAGCCACAAGGATATGAGGTAAAAGGGAAGGAGAAACTAGTGTGTAGGTAGAAGAAGAGCTTGTATGGCTTAAAATAAGCTCCAAGGCAGTGGTATCTAAAATTTGACACGTTTATGTCTAAACAAGGTTATTCTAGATGTCACTCTAATCATTATGTTTATCTGAAAAAGGAAAATGACGGCAACTATATTATATTGTTATTGTATGTAGATGACATGCTTGTTGCGGGGTCTAACATGTAGGAAATAAATGTGCTCAAAAGAAAATTGGCAAATTCATTTGCAATGAAGGATCTGGGAGTTGCAATATAAATCCTTGGTATGAGAATCACTAGAGACAGGAAAAATCGCAAATTAACATTGTCTCAGAATGAGTACATACAAAAGGTGTTGAAAAGATTTAATAT